>WSXT02240984.1:0-15627 GCA_011762715.2 Neuroterus valhalla
GAAGTAGTTGAATTTATAACCAAAAAGACGAATTTTTAACTGAAATGAACCGTTAACTAGAATAGTTCAATTTTTGACGAAAAATTAATTTTAAACCAAGAAATACATTTATCCAATAAAATTGTTAAATTTTGAACTGTAAAAATAAAAATTGTCAAACAAAAATGGAATAGTGACATTTTTGGGTCAAAAAATGAATTTTAAACCAAACATTAAGAGTATCAACTAGATGAATGTTTGACTAAAATGAAAAATGTTCAACTGCATAACTTGAGTTGGTAATCTTAGAGAAGAATTTTTGAAAAAAAAGAAGAAAAAGATAATTTTCTGCCAAGAAATCGATTCTTCAACAACATATGTGAAGTTTGAAGAAAATAATTGAATTTTCAATTCAAAAAGACAAATTGTTACCGAATTGTCTCATTTTGAACTAGAAAAGATCAATTTTCCACTAAAAATGGAACAGTTTAATTTCCAGTTCTAGAAATTGAATTTCTATCAAACTGATGAACTTTCAAGTATAATGATGAATCTTCAACGGAAATAGATATAGTTTGAGAAAAAAGATTCATTTTAAACCATAAAGATGTATTCTACACAAAAAAGCCAAATTTTCCACAAATTCTCAAAGAAATAGTTTAATTTCCAAATTCAAAAATCAATTTATTTAAAAAATATTACTTCTACTCTATTATTATTATTATATAACTATATATTACTTCTGCTTGAAGTACCTTCCTTATTTAAAATTAGAAAGAGGGGGCTTTAAAATTTTGAATGGGCGGAAGGATTTTGAAATATTCCTCTCTTCTAAATCCGAATTATAATTAGTTTAAAAAGTTCACGTTCCATGTAAAAAATTCCCTGTTACAAGTGAAATTATACTTCTTCACTGAAAGTCCCTGCCCTAAAATGAAAACTATAATTATTTTGTGGAATTCCCTGTCCCAAGTCAGATAAATAATTAAATGCAAATGAAACGTGATAAACACGTTTTTTTCTGAAAAAATAGAGATAATAATTCTTTCTGTAGGTTTGGGCTTCTATAGTTTTTTTTATAGTTTTTATAGGTTGTGGGCGATTATCAAATTTGAGTCAGCTACAAAAATCTCACAGAGCAACAAATTTGCAAAACGTTTTCCTTTTAAGCAATAAAGATTTTTAAAGTACAGGCGTACAAGAAATCTTGATACCGTAGTTCAGGGGTGTCCAACGCGAGGCTGGCGCGCTTCTCCTTTCTTCCCCTTCTCCGATCGCTTCTTCGAGAATTCTCTTCTCGTTTCCCCTTTACACATCGCGCCCACCGTGTGAACGCATTCAAGGTGGTAAGAGAGGGGATTGACGAGTGACGGTTATTTACACCGTTGCTCACGCGTTGGATACCTCTGCCGTAGTCCCTTGAGATCGTTTATCATATTCAAAAAAATTAGAATCTTTTCCGTAAAAGCACCTTTTTAGTTTTAAACAATAAATATTTTGATAGTACAGTCGTACAAAAATGAAAGGACAAAAGATTGAAATTACAGTCTGCATTTCTAGAAAATAATCAGGGTGGCGACTTGACCGGGAAATGACCGGGAAAAACCGGGAATTTAATTGAAAGACCGAGAATTTACTCAATTCAACCAAGACTATTAAAACTTCTACTGAAAAAATACAAGAAATGATTGCTTTCTTTTCATGAATCAAAAAGATATCTTATCATTTGATTTAAAGTATATAAATTCCCTTTCATCTGATTTTCAAAATATTTAAATATATCTATACTACATGAGGGGAAGATTGATTTTTCATTATAAGAAAAACGTTATGCAAATTTGTTTCTCTGTGAGATTTTTTAAGCTGACTCAAATTTGATAATCGAAATGACGATGACCCAAACATACAAAAAGAATTATTATCTACATTTTTTCAAAAAATTTATTTATAACGTTCCATTTGCTTTTCCTTATATATCTGACTTGGGAGAGGGAATTTAAGAAAATAATTATAGATTTTATTTTAGGACAGGGAATTTCAGTGAAGGAGTATAATTCCACTTGGAAGAGGGAATTTTTTACATGGAACGGGAACTTTTAAAACTAATTTGAATTCGAATTTAGAAGAGAGGAACTTTTAAAAATTGGTCCTCCAATTCAAAATTCGTCTCAATTTTAAGGTACCATCCTCTTGATTTCAAATGAAGAAAGTACTTCAAGCAGTCTTTAGAGCGGAAGTAGTATTTGAAGAAGAAATATTTCTGATTTATGATAGAAAACTTGTTTATATTGTTCATTGCAAATTCATCTTTTTTAGTTAGAAAATCAACTACTTCTTGAAAATGTTAATTTTTTTGTTGGAAATCAGTTTTTGTTGTTAAAGGTGCACTGTTTTAATTCAAAATTCATCTCTGGTTGAAATAGTAACTATTTTGTAAAAAATCAATCCATCTTTTTTTGGTGAAAATTCAAGTATTTAGTTGAACATTGATTTTTGCATTCCAAAATAAAACTATATCTTTGAGAATTTCTGTACATCCATTCCCGATGAAGATTCGTCATTAAACCAAGAAATTCATCAGTTTGATTGAGAATCAATTTTTCCAACTGAAAATTTAACTGTTTAACTAAGAAAAGTTGTATTTTTTGGTTGAAAATTAATTTTTTGTCAATTAATTCAGTTAGAAATCCGTCTTTCGGGTTTAAAGTTCAACTACTTCAGTTTAACATTCACAATTTCATTTGATTCTTCATCATTTTGTGTAAAAATATGATGATTTCTTTGGAAGTTATTATTTTTTTGTTATAAGTAATTTTTGTAACTGAAAATTTAACTTATTCCAATTGAAAATCCTAAAGTTTCAATAAAAAATTTATTTGTTTAGTTAAATATCCATTTTTTCAATTTAAAATTTCAGTATTGTATTATTAATATCAGTATTAATATCTAATATTAATATTAGTATTAATTTATCTGTTTGAAAAATTAACTCCTTCAGTTGAAGATTCTTTGTTTTAGCATACAAATTTTATGCTTAGTATGAAATTGGGTTTTCAAACTAAAAATATTTCTGTTGTTTTTGAAAATTAATCTTCTTATTTGAATATTCTCCTTCATGGTTGAAAATTGAAGTGCTCCAGTTGAATATTTATCTTTTCATTCGAAAATTCATCTTCTTGATTGAGAAATGAACTTTTTTTCAGAAATCGTTTTTTTTTTTTGTCATCTTAAATTGATTTTTTTTTATTGCAAGTTTAACTGTTCCACTTTTTGTGAAAAAAAAAATTTTTTGTTGGAAATTTGAGTATTTTCTGAAAAATTGATTTATTTTGCAATGTTTGATCTGTTGTGTTAAAGGATGTTTAGGATGAACGTCATTAATAAAAAAAAATGTTTGCGTTTTGCGAAAAATATAAATATGTCACTTCTACTGGACCGGACAACTTGAAAAACTTGACCGTGAAGAAGCGGGAAATGACCGGGAATTTGGAATCGTCCGTCAAATCGCCACCCTGATGATGTTCCTGGAGCAATGAATACAAAATTTTTTAATTTAAGGTTCTAACAAAAATTCAAGATTTCCAGGTTTTCAAGGTCCAAAATAAAATCCAATTGGAATTCCTTGTTCCTTTTTTCAGAGAAAATGCATCTTTTAAATTGATTAAAAATTCCCATGTTGTGCTAATGACGTGAAAATATTTCCTCATAGATTAAATTAGTTTATCATGGTGCGTTATATTTCTGATATTCGTATAGTCAGACGGGATCTTTTGTTAGAACTGATCAATGATGATACAAATTTAATTACTATGATGTCAGTTCCTTATAAATCAATTATTGAAAAACTGATAAACTTTGAATTCAAGTGTTAAGAATGAAATGATGGAACAATTAGTGATTTTGAAATGGAAGAATTGTAAAAATGCAAGTATTTCAATTGCATATTCATCATAAGTTCAAAATTGCGAGCTTCAAAATTAAGAGTGGTGACTTGACTGGGAAACCGGGAAAGACCGGGAATTTATTTAAAAACCGTGAATTTACTTGACTCAACCTAGACTGAGAAAAATTCTTCCGAAAAAATACGAGAAATGACCGCTTTCTTTTCATGATTCAAAAAGAGATCTTATCATTTGATTTGAAGAATGTAACATTCCATTGATCTGATTCTCAAAATATTTAAATATATCCATACGTCATGAGAGGAAGAATTTTATTTTTTTCCATTGCTCTATGAGATCTCTTTAGCTGACTCAAATTTGATAATCGAATTGATGATAACCCAAACATATAGAAAGAATTAATACCTGAATTTTTACAAAAAAATTTATTCATCACATTCCATTTGCTTTTTCTCATGTACAGGGGCTTTCAGAAAATAATTACAGTTTTAATTTTAGGGCAGGGAGTTTAAGGCAAGGAGTATAATTTCACTGGGAACAGGGAATTTTTTTCACGGAACGGGAACTTTTTTAACTGATTATAATTCGGATTTAGAAGGGAGGATTTTTAAATATCGTTCCTCCAATTCTGAATTTGTAACAATTTTAAAATCCCCCCTTTCTAATTTTAAATAAAGAAAGTATTTTGTATTTGGTTGAACAATGATTTTTGAATTCGAAAATTAAACTTTTTCTTTGAGAAATTATGTACTTCGAGACAAATTTGCCTTTTTTGTAGAAAATTAATCTTCATGTTCAAAAATGTATCTTTTTGCTTAAAATACATCTATTCCCGTTGAAGATTCATTTTCATTTTTCATCCCTGAAAATTCATCAGTTTGGTTGAAAGTCAATTTCTTCAACTGAAAATTGAACTCTTCCATTTTTATGAAAAATTGATCTTTTCTAGTTCTAAATTCGACTATTAGGTGAAAATTTGTCGGTTTGAACTGAAAATTCAATTATTTCGTTAAAACATAACACATTTTGGTCTCCTTTTCGGTTAACAATTCAAGTTGTAAATTGAAACATTTTTCATATTATTCAACAAAAATTTAACTTTTCCTTTTTGGTTTGAAAATCTTAATTTTTATGGTTCAAATCTCATTTTGTTGAAAATTTTTTTTTTTATAAAAATTAATTCTCCCTCAAGAATTGAATTATTCTAGTTAAATGCTCATCATTTCATCAGTTTGGTTGGAAACTAATTACTCTAACTGGAAATTTAATAGTTCATTTTTAGTGGAAAATTGATCTTTTCTAGTTGAAAATTTGTCTTTTGGAATTGATAATAATCTTTTTCAGTAAAAGTTATTTATCTGTTTGAAAACTCAACTCCTTCAGTTTAAAATTCTTTTTGTTACTATAAATGACCTATGCTTGGTTAAAAATTGTTTTTTCAAACTAAAAATGTTACTGTTCCATTTTCAGTTGAAAATAATTATTTTTTGATTTAGGAATTCGACTATTTTGTTAAAACATTATCTTTTTTCTTAGAAAATGATTCTTTCTATTTAGAAATTGTTCTTTACGGTTAACAAATCAAGTTACACAGTTAAACATTCTTCATTTTAGTCGAACATTATTCTAGTTGAAAACTCTTATGTTTGGTTTATAATTAATTTTTTGAGCCAAAAATGTCACTATTCCATTTTTGTTTAAAAATTTTAATTTTTTTTAGTTCAAATTCCAACCATTTTGTTGGCAAATAATATTTTTTGGTTGAAAATAAATTTTTTGTCAAGAATTGAATTATTCTAGTTAAATGTTCACCATTTCAGGTAAAAATTCGTCTTTCTGTTTTAAAACTCAACTACTTCAGTGAAGCATTTAAAATTTCATTTGATTTTTCATCATTTTATATAAAAATGTAATAATTTGTTTGAAAGTTAGTTGTTTTCGTTTGTTCAAAGTTAGGTTCTTTTTATAAGTAATTTTTTAACTGAAAATTTAACTTATTCCAATTAAAAATTCCATAGTTTCAGTTAAAAATTCATTTATTTAGTTAAACATCGCTTTTTTCAATTTAATTTAATTTAATTTTTTTCAATTTAATTTAATTTAATTTAATTCGATTATCACAATTTTCGTTGACAATTTATCTTTTTCAGTAAAAGTTAATTTATCTGTTTGAAAACTTATCTCCTTCACTTGAAGATTCTTTGCTTTAGTATAAAACTCTTATGCTTGGTTGGGAATTGGTTTGTTGAACTAAAAATGTTACTGTTCTATTTTTGGGTAGAAAATAATTAGTTTTGCACTCGAATTTTGCTTGGAAAATTATCCTTTCTACTCGGAAAATAATCTTTATGCTTGAATATTAACCTTCATGGTTGAAAATTGAAGTGCTCCAGATAAAAATTTATCTTTTTATTTGAACATTCATCTTCTTCATTGAAAAATGAACTATTTGGTTGGAAATCCGTATCTTTTTGTTATCGTAAATTGATTTTTTTTATTGCAAGTTTTAATGTTCCAATTTATGAAAAAAAAGTAATTTTTTGTTTTTGAAAATTTGAGTTTTCTTTTCAAAATTGATTTATTTTGCATTGTTTGATCTGTTGTGTTAAAGGATGATTAGAATGAACATCATGCATAAAAATAGAGGTTTGTGTTTTGCGAGAAAAATAAATATTTTACTTCTAGTTGACCGAGAAAATTGTAAAATTTGACCGGGAAGAACCGCGAAATGACCGGGGATTTAAAATCGTCCGCCGAATCGACACCCTGAAATTTTATAACTGAAAAATTCATCAACTCAAAATGAATCCTATTAACAAATAACAATTCCAACGATATTGTAAACTAAAGTCATGAAGGAAAAATATATCCCCAAAACCTAGACATCAAAGTTCAAATCGTTTAATTAAATTAATTGTTGATTTCAATCTGTTTGAAGCGATTGGAATTGAAGGTCCAGATGGCTTACCCGCTTATAAAATAAATTAGCTCTAAATAAGTGAAATCTAGTTGAAATAAGTAAACCTTTGTCTTTATGTAAATTTATTTATTCGTTCAAATAGGCTCTTTCAGTCGATAATGTACTCCAGAAGAAGGCAGTGAAGATTGCGAATGAAAGTATACGAGAAATACATTAATTTGCTGGCACTTGAGTATTCTTTCATAGAGTTCTAATTTGCTCAAAATTGAAAAAATTCCGGGATTAAATCCAAATTAAGGAAAGAGAGGAGGTGAGAAAGTAGAAGGTGGAATTTTAGTATTCAAGCTACTAAACATTGGCGAAACAAGATTACAGGATTCTTTTTTTTCTCGGTCTCTTTAATGACGATAATAATAATAATTAATAATATTCAACATATTCGTAAGCTTCCATGGGCAGAGCACGCTAAACATAATACATGTGTACATAGTGTTCTATTTTTCTTCTTCTTCTTTACAAAAATAATTAACAATGTTCGATGTAACATTGCCGATCGGTGATTCTTCTAGCTAGTTTTATAGCAGCTTCCTTTGGATTGATTTCGTTACTATTTTTTTTAATTATCGTTGTCTTTGGTACATTTACAACGGACAGCGTTCCGCATATTTTTTCTTTTCCCTCTTCTCCTTTTTTTTATTCGTTTCGTTATGTCGGACGGGGTACCAACCATCCGCCGTCATATGTGGCATAAATATAGATTTTTTTCTTTACAAGAAAGTCCTCTCTTTCTCGGTTAAAGCGCAAATTAAAAAAAGTCTCAACAAAAGGTTTTCTACAATGCTCTCTGATAAATAATGAATCTTTAAATGATATATAAATAGATATATATTTTACTGAAAAATCTCTTTTCTCATGATCAATTTAGGAACGGCGCTGTCTGATGTATAAAAATGCCACCACTGTCTACATAAATTAGTCAGTTTCGGATACTCTCTTTTAAATTCCGATTGGTTATGTGAAGGGTAGATATCCGATTTTTCGGATAAAAATCGGATTGTTAGACGAGATAAGGAAAGCGTTAGATTAGAAAACAAAGGCCACCGCTGGCTCTGCATGTCACTCGTACACACGAGACTAAGGCACCCACTCACACACACACAGACAAACGCACAAACAATTACTCTCACTCCTCTTCCTACTCGCGACAATTTCCAGATGATTATTTAGAAGAAATACTAGCAAAAATGTGAGTGAAAAATGAAAAGTGTTGCGAGTCTGAAAAGAGTTCTGATTCACACACGCGCCTACGAATTACGAACGTGTCCTTACAGAGGGATGTTATCGTTACGAATAATATTAGGCGCAATTAATCATAATGATCAATAATAATAATAATAATAATAATATAATAATAATATTATAGCAATAAATTAGGAACCAATTACAATATAAAATATTACGAGAAATTAAATTAGAAATAGGCTATTTTCGTTAGCTAGGACTATTTATAAACTTTACGGTACGATTATGACGTTCGATCGTCTCCGCTCTTCTTTTATCTTGGAAAAAGAAAAGCCAGTCGACTTTGGACTTGAGGAGCTAAACGATAACGAAATACTGTGGACAAGATCGACGAAATGCGGAAATAAAGTGACGTTCCTTGCTAACTAAACTTAGTTATGGAGTGCTGGGAAGATCAATCGCACCGAATATCTACAAATGTACAAATTGTCGATTGACATCGCCCGCTTTGCTTCTTTCTTTCTTTCTTTCTATTCGCTCAAAACGGAACTTTCTTTAAAAGCGTGCAGACCTCTATGGATAATTTACTATTTACAAGAGACTGCAGACCCTAAAAAAAATTCCATTTACGATCATTCTAGTTTTATTATTAAATCTGGAAATTATATCTCGAAACTTTCAAGTTTCGAAACTCTACACTCTATCCCCTGCGTTTTTTTCTTATAATCGTCGGTGTTTAAAAGAACACAAACGACATTTTATCCAGAAATATTTTCTCTCCTATTTCCGAAAGTTTTCAGAGTCTTGTAAATCCTCTGCTCTCTAGTCTTCATTGATTAAAAAAAAATATATGGAAGTACTGGCAAAATAGAGGATTCACGAAACTTGGAAGAAAACGCGAGGAGAATCGAGTTTAAATGCAATTATTGAATGTTGATTGTGTGAACTAAATAAAATGCTCTGGGAATGTTTTGATGAAAGAAGAGAAGCGAACGGAGGAAAAGCTTTCCTTCAAGCTTAAGGCAACAGTGGAGAATCGAAAAAAGTCTAGAAAATTTTCGGCTTAGAAAATACAAGTTCTCGCAAAGCTTTTCCAGGGTCGCTTCTCGAAAGAATTCGGAATCGTCACCAAATTCTCTCGCGTTCCTGGCAGGAACCCTCGGGCGTTCATCGTCGCGTAATACTTTTCGTAGCCATTGTGATGTATGTTGTCACTCTTTTTTTTCTCTCCTTTTTATTAACATTGGTCATCGGATTCGCGGTTCGTGATCGCAGAATCACCAAGCCTCACGATAAGGTAACAAGAATTATAGAACAGTTTTTCATAGAAAGTGATTAACAAACAATTCTTTCGAAATTCTTGTATTCGGCGAATCCCTGAAGAGACTTGAACGACCGCGTCTCGTCGTCACTGGTTTACTTGACTCGTTTCGTATTCGTCGACTCGGCTATTGACTCGAACGCTTCACTTCGCTGATCGATGCCATCCTCGTCGATTCCGGTTGCGGGCTATTCCAACCAGGCATTCTCGTCTGCTCTATCGACTGCAAAAGGAAAGAAAAAAATTTAGTTCTTCGCAACATCATTTGTTTAATTAAGAAATTTTGTATTCCGAACTAGTAATTCGAGAAGGAAAAAACCTTTTCTATTATTACGACTTCATCCTGACTAAAAAAGACTTTTCAGGGTGGCGATTCGGCGGATGATTTCAAATTCCCGGTCAACTAAAAGTAACATATTTATATTTGTCGCAAAACGCAAACATTCATTTTTATTTATGGCAATAATTCTAAACATTCTCTAACGCACCGCATCAAACATTGCAAAATAAATCAATTTTGAAAAAAATACCGAAATTTTCAACAAAAAAATTTCATTTTTTTTTACGAAAATTGGAACAGTTAAACTCACAATTGAGGAAAATCGATTCAAGATAGAAAAAAAGGATTTACAACTATTAGTCCATTTTTCAATCAAGAAGATGAATATTCCAATGAAAAGATAAATACTTAACTCGAGCACTTCAATTTTCAACCATGAAGGAGAATAAATTTTAAAACAAGAAAATTAATTTCCAATAAGTAAGAATTATTTTCCAAGAAAAAAAAAATGTTTCAACGAAATAGTCGAATTTCGAACTCAAAAAATAATTATTCGCAACGAAAAATGGAGCAGTAACAATTTTAGATAAAAAAAAAAATTCAAACCAAGCAAGAGTTTTATACTAAAACGAAAAATCTTCAACTGAAGAAGTTAAGTCTCATAAAGATAAACTAATTTTTACTGAAAAAAAAATCGTCAACGAAAATTTTAATACTCAGATTTTAAAATGAAAAATATGGATGCTTAACTAAACAAATGGATTTTTGACTGACACTATGGAATTTTCAATAGGAAAAAGTTAAATTTCCAGTTAAAAAATTACTTAGGACAAAAATAAACTAACTTTGAACAGAAAAACTTTTTTTTAACTAACAAAAAAAACTAACTGCCGAACAAATTACTACATTTTTACACAAAATGATGAAGAATCCAATGAAATTGTAAATATTTAACTGAAGTAGCTGGATTTTAAAAAGGAAGACAGATTCTTAACTTAAATGATGATCAGTTAATTAGAATATTGTAATTCTTGACAAAAAATTAATTTTCAACCAAAAAATATTATTTTCCAACAAAACGGTTGGAATTTGAACTAAAAAAAATTAAAATTTTCAAACAAAAATGGAATAGTGACATTTTTGGCTCAAAAAATTAATTATAAACCAAACATAAGAGTTTTCAACTAGAATAATGTTCGACTAATATAATAATAATAATAATAATAATAAATGATAATAAATAATAATATATAATGATAAATAATAATGAATAAATAAATAAATAAAAAATTTTCAACTGTTTAACTTGAACTGTTAATAGTAAAGAAGAATTTCTGAAGCAGAATATTAAATTCCACAGGAAAAGATAATTTTCTACCAAAGAACCGACTTTTCAAAAAAATATGTGGAGTTTCAACGGAACAATTGAATTTTCAATTCCAAAAAACAAATTTCCCCAAATTGGAGGATTTTTGACTAGAAAAGATCAATTTTCCACTAAAAAGTGAACAGTTAAATTTTCAGTTGAAGAAATTTATTTTTAACCAAACTGATGAATTTTCAGGTATAATGATTAACCTTCAGATGAATAGAAGTATTTTCAGAAAAAGATTAATTTTTGACAATACCTAAAGATTAATTTTCCACAAAAAAGGCAAATTTTCCTCGAAGTACATAAATTCTCAAAGAAATAGTTTAAAACCAAGCAAAAGAGTTTTATATCAAAACGAAGAATCTTCATCTGAAAGAGTTGAGTTTTAAACAGATAAATTAACTTTCACTGAAAAAGATAAATTTTCAACAAAAAATTGACTCAATACTCAAACTTCAAAATGAAAAAAATTGATCTTCAACAAAAAAATTAATTTTTACTGTAGACTATGGAATTTTTAATAGGAATAAGTTAAATTTTCACTTTAAAAAAATACCTAATGCAAAGAAAAACTAACTTCCAACAAACGAAAAAAACTAACTGTTGAACAAATCGCTACATTTTTACAAAAAATGATGAATGAAATGAAATTGTAAATATTTAACTGAAGTAGTCGAATTTTAAACCACAAAGATCAATTTTTGACTGAAATGATGATCATTTTACTAGTATAGTTCAATTTTTGACAAAAATATAATTTTTCAACAAAATGGTTGAAATTTGAACTATAAAAATGAAAATATTCAAACAAAAATGAAATAGTGACATTTTCGGCTCAAAAAATTAATTCTAAACCAAACATAATAAAAGTTTTTAACTAGATTAATGTTCGACCAAAATGAAAAATGTTCAACTGTATAACTTGAACTGTTCAAGAAATTGAATTTCTATCAAACTGATGAACTTTCAGGTATAATGATGAATCTTCAATGGAAATAGATATAGTTTGAGCAAAAAGATTAATTTTAAACCATAAAGATTAATTTTCTACATAAAAGCCAAATGTTCCACAAATTCTCAAAGAAATAGTTTAATTTCTAAATTCAAAAATCAATGTTCAATTAAATACTTCAATTTTCACTAAAAAAAAAGATGAAATAATTTTCCACAAACAAGTTCAAATTTTAAACAAGTAGTTGATTTTTTATTTTGAAAAGAAGGAATTTGTAATGAACAATGTAAACAAGTTTGCTATCATAATTCAGGAATATTTCTTCTTTGGAATATTACTTCTACTCTAAAGACTGTTTTAAGTTTAAAAAGTTCCCTTTCCATGTAAAAAATTCCCTGTTCCAAGAGGAATTATACTTCTAAACTGAAACTCCCTGCCCTAAAATGAAAACTATAATTATTTTCTGGAATTCACTTTACCAAGTCAGATAAATAATGAAAAGCAAATAAAACGTGATAAACACATTTTTGTTGGAAAAATGAAGATAATCATTCTTTCTGTAGGTTTGGGCTAGCATCAATTTGATTATCAAATTTGAGTCAGCTAAAAAAATTTCACAGAGCAACAAATTTGCAAAACGTTTTCCTTCTAATGGAAAAAACTCTCCCTCTCATGACGTATATATTTCAATCTTTTGAGAATCAGAATAATGGATCGTTACATTCTTCAAATCAAATGATAAGATCTCTTTTTCATTCATAAAAGGAAAGCGGACATTTCTCGTATTTTTTCGGTAGAATTTTCAACAGTCTACGTTGAGTCAAGTAAATTCCCGGTTTTTAATAAAATTCCTGGACATTTCCCGGTCCATAAAATTCCCGGTCAAGTCGCCACCCTGTTTTACAATAAAAATCAGCTATAATAGACTTTAAATTTGGCGGACTTTTAGGTGGTGATTCGAGTCTCATATTTTTTTAATTCAGAAAATAAATTCAATGAATGAATTGAATATAATTTTCGAGGATGTCTCATCTTTCCCTTACCGAGTTCTTGTGATCCTTTGCCAAGTTGATCATAAGGGAGTGGTTGCGGATGCTAAACGGCCTCAACTCCGGATCTCGACTAGGACCATCCACCGTATCGACGTTGTTGCTGCAGAACAAGAAAAAAATCAGATGTAATCTTTATTCAATTTAAAAAAAATATATATAAAAAACAATGGCGAGGCCGAGGACCATTTGCGACTCGTGCCGGGAAAGGAGAGTCACGAAGAACCCGGTGCCTAGTCATATCGACCACGATTGTGGAATAAAGTTAGCGTGATAGTTACCTCGAACGTAATTCCTTCTGCTTCCGTTTACAGTGAATGTAAGCCGCTATGCAAATGATAACGACGAGGAATACTGCTATCGTGGCACCACCAGCGATGCTAGCAGTCTCTAGCATTATCCGCTGCCGAGAAGCTGCAATTTCACAAAAAAAAAAAGAAAAATCATTAATCGAGGTCGGTTACTTGCTAGACACTAAATTTCTATTCCCACGTATATATAGAATCCAAGCAAGATTATTTACTTTGGATGACTCTAATCAATATAATTAATGACATTAATAATCCATTTGAATGTAACGTACAGTCTCTCTCAATTTTTTTTCATAAGTTAAGTACCTTTCTCAATTTTATTTTCAAGAATTTTAGATTTAGACTCACTTACTCTTAGAAGCTTCTAAATTGAAATCTGTTTAGGGTTCCAAACTTTGGATTTTTTTTTTAATTTGTAGGACTGTTGAATTTTTTACTTGAGGTTTTAATTGCCTCAAAAAGTAACTGTGTTTTTATTTAAGGGTATAGAAAAATGTGACATTTGTATTTTACGGATTTATAAAATTTAAAACTTTTAATTGGAAAAAACTCTTTAAAACTTTAAATTTAGAGTATAACGTTCCTTTTCTTTTTTTACATCTACAGAATAAGATAACACATAAATTTGTCCATTTTTAAATTTGAACATTTTCATCTGAATGATCCATTAATTTCTTACTTTCGAAAAATTGATCGCTTCATATAAATTGGAAAGTTTCCGGATTCGGAGACTTATGAAATATAAATTATATTAAACTTCAACTTAATATGGAAAAATGATAAATATTTGAACAAGAAAATTGAAATTGAAAGATTCAAATCAATTTCAAAAAATTCGAAGCTTAAAATGGTTACGATTTTAAACTCAAACTCAAAACAGTCTATTAATTTGAAATTAAATTTAAATTTGAAGAGAATAATTTTGAAATTTTTTACTTTTTTAGTTTCAAGTATAGAATTTGTGGCTTTTAATTCCAGTTCTTCGACGTTTTTGTCATTTAGAATTTCAAACGACTCTTATATTTGAAACTTGTAAGAAACTAAAAATTTTTTCAACTTTAAATTTGAGAGGTTTTGATGTGAAATTAATTAAAATTTAGCCACTTTTTCATTCAAGAGTTGGGAAAATGTATAATGCTTTAAATAAAATATAGCAGCATTGAAATTGAAAAAAATAAGAATTATTAAGATTTTAAACTATTTTAATTAAATTTATTCAATTGAAGGATTTTCAATTAAAAACAATAATTATTTCAATCGTTTGAAACTGTGCAATCTTCCAAACTAGAAACTTTTCAATTCGAAGGCTTTCAGATTTTAAAGCTACCAAGTTAAAAAAGTCGAAAACTTTTAAGTTTATCCTCGTAAAAATTAAAATTCTAGGGTTTCTTCTCGTCTCATTATAAGTGAAGTCATATTTTTCCAAAAATTGTTTTATAATATAAGAATAGTTATTTATTTAGCCTCTTTATAATAGCCTCTATTTTAATCAATTACGATTTGAACCTTTTTTGAATGACTTTAATCAAGTAGGTCGAATGAATTTAAACCTCAAATCTTTTTCTAGTCCTTAAATTAATTTAAATTAATACTTACGTAAATAGGAACCATCCAAGTCTTTAAACTCGCACCTCTGTCCAATAAACCCATTTGCACATCTGTAACAAATAAATGATTACGAAATTAATACTTACAATATCTCCAATGAACTTAAAAAATTATTTTTGATCCAAACATAATATTAAATATCTAGTTTCCATAATATCGATATTCGGTATTCTACTAGAAACGTCAATCCTCCAGAAATAAGTGCAAAAAAAAAAAAAATCAGACTTCAATGCCAAGGTGAAATTATTGGTTCAGGTTAATTAGCAAGATTCCCACGATTTCTCGATTATTCACTGATTATTTAAAATCAAAGTAACCTTCTCCAATCTAATCTTTTATCTTCCACCCAAGTTCAAAAACTTTGGAAAGAAATTTTTTTCATATATTATAATGAAAACAATTTCCAAAATTCTACTCAGGGTGGCGATTCGGCGGACGATTTCAAATTCCCGGTTCTTCCCGGTCAAGTTTTTTACCGGGAGTTTGACTGTATAACTTGAATGTTTAATGGTAAAAAAGAATTTTTGAAGAAGAATATTAATTTCCGAAGAAAAAAATAATTTTCTACAAAAAATCGAGTTTTCAACAAAATATGTGAAGTTTCAACGAAATAATTGAATTTTCAATTAAAAAAAAAAAACAAATTTTCAACAAATTGTCGAATTTTGAACTAGAAAAAATCAATTTTACA
>WSXT02240995.1:0-15626 GCA_011762715.2 Neuroterus valhalla
AAATAATAAATAAACATTAGAAAGAATCATATTTTAAATAGTATTGTATTGTTTTAGGTAAATTATTGTTGTTCTTCTCCCAATGTTCAAATAGAATTAATTTATACAAAAAAGCAGAATTCTATCAGTGTGACTTAAATTTCGAATTCTCTACTAAAATTATGGATCTCCAAAGCCAAAATTGAATTTTTAAGAAAATGATCCAAATTTTCAAACTCAAATAAAATAAAAAACAATCTAATTTAACCGACAATTAAATCCTTCCAATCTAATTCACTTATCTGAGAGAAAATGGTTTTGGACAATGATAAATTGTTTGAATGAGCATGTTTGTCAACTCGCATTAACTATTACCTAACTGTACGTAAAAAGTGGACAAAAAGCTTGAGAGTTTGGAAAAAAACGCAACTTTTTAGCACTAATCTAAGAGGAGAAAACTATAAACGATAGTCATTTTTCTTTAGAAGTATTTTTTGTTAAATTAAATTAAATATCACCCCACTTCAAGTGAAAAGTGGGAAAAAAGTTAAAAATTTCAGAAAAAACCGCAAATTTCCATCATTAAAAAAAGAAAATATTATTAGCAATGATAATAAATTGTTTACATAATTAGTTTTTGACATGGAATGATGATAACTTTACTCTGATTGAAGAGTGATAAAAAGTTTTGAATTCCAGGAAAAAACCGCAATTATGTAGTATTGATCTAGAAGGAGATAGCTATAAACATTCACAATTTGTTTAAACAATTATTTGTGCTATGTTAAATTGAATAATTACCCACTTTAGGTGAAAAGTGGACAAAAAGTTGTAACTTAAAAAAAACCACAATTTTGTAGCAATATTCTAAGAGAATATTGTTATAAATAATAACGAATTGTATAAACGATTATCTTTCTTAACTTTAATTGATTCTCACCTCGCTCTAACTGAAACGTTGAAAATAAGTTGAGAAATTCAGAAAAAACCTTGACTTTCTAACCCTTTTCTGGGAGAAAGTTTCTCAAAACAATAATAAATTGTTTAAGCAATTCGAGTAAACATATAATTATCAGTATAAAGTAGTATTTAATGTATTTGAAACAATCTGCGTTAAAAAACCGCAAAAAAAATCATCATTAGGGCCAGGAACTCGGAAAACCCATTTTTTCACTTATGGGGTTTTTTGACACCCTATAAAACAGACCCATCGGGGTGATGCAGTGAACTTCCACTTAAGCTGACTACACGAAAACGTAAACATTCAGTTAAGTTGACTCAAGGTGGGGAGTCACGAGTCCCCACCATCAAGGATAATATCCCCCTCTCTGCAGCTTTCTTTCTCTCGATCCGTGGTTTCTCTTTCTCATCGTATTTGTGGTGGGGGACTGTTTACTCAACTTATGTGAACGTTTCCAGTCAACTTATCCGAAATTCAACTTAAATGAAGGTCAACCTAAGTGGAAGTTCACTGTGTTTGAAAAGTAATATTTTATTCGCATTCTGTGACCAAAGGGGAATGATGAATCTCAAACTAGATTCATCTAATATTGAGATTTCTGAATAAAATTCACGGAAACGTCTTTTTACATTCTCATCATAATGAGAAGGTATTGGTTTTATGTGAAAATTGTCTTTCGTGGAATTTTTAGAATATTTGGAATATCCACGTTTTAAGACCTCCTGATTCCGAAAAAATAGTTTTTACGTTTGTGTCTGGCTGTCTGTTATTGTCGTCGTCGTCATCGTCGTCGTTGTCGTTGTCGTTGTCGTCGTCGTCGTTGTCGTCGTTGTCGTCGTTGGTGTCTGTATACTCGATAAATTTTGGAAGACTACTCGGATTTGATTGTCCCTTGACACACATTTTGGGGGATCAAAAAGATATGTCAAGTTCATTAACCAGCTATTTTGGATAAAAAATGAAATAGGGGGAGCATTTTGAACATTTTTTTGGACTTTTTTTGCAAGACTCGAAAATTCTAAGTACGGTTTCTCGTAGCAGGTAAAAAATGAAACAATTTATCTTCATGATATTTTTTGATAAAAACAAGATTGTCAGAGTTGTGGTATTTTCAAAATTCAAAAATATAAACGAAAATCAGAATTTTAAGCCAAATAAAGCAAGATTAAAAAGAAAGTCAGAGAGAAAAAATGTTTCATAGAGAAAGCCCTATAAGATGGTGAAAACGACTTTTTGAATTTTCTCAAAAAATCGGAAATTCCATTTTGATCGCACAAAAAATAATAAAAAAATTTTTTGAACTCAATAACTTTTGAAAGAGTGATCATATTCGATCGTGCTTTGGTTGCCATCTTGAAAGACCAAAAAGACTGTAAAATTTTAACTATGTCTCCTTTTAGTGCATAAAAATTGGAACAATTTAACCTGACGATTTTTTTTTTTTGATAAAAAGAAAATTGTCAGAGAGAAGAAATGTTTCTTCTGGGGAGCCCTACAAGATCATCAACACGACTTTTTGAATTATCACGAAAATTCCAATGAAAAAATCAAACTGTCCTTTTTGGTTTGAATTTCTAGTTTTTGTTGGAAGATTTTCTGATTTGGGAGAAAGAACTCTATTGTCAAGAATGCGATTGCTCTTCTGAAAATTTACCTGTCTATTTGAAAGCTGAACTTATTTGCTGGAAATTCAGTTTTGTAAATAAAGATTTATCAGCATCATGTATTTTATTGAATATTTGTCTGTTTGAGCAGAAATTGTTCTTCTTGGTTAGAAATCGTCTTTTTTTCCTGTGGAAAATCAACTTTTCTGTTGAGTATTCAATTCTTCTCTAAAAAATTCATCTTCTACGCTTATAAATGCAACTGTGATGCGGAAAATCAATCTTTCCGATCGAAGCTCCAACTATTTTATCAGAAATTACACCGTTTTGTTGAATAATATTTCTTCTCGTCCAAAATGAATTCTTTCTACCCATTTTGACAAAGATTTATCATTTCAGATGCAAAATCACCTCTCTCTATCGTGATAATTTTGTTGAAACTCAGTTTTTCAGCTCTGGATTTATCTTATCAGTTACAAATTGATGTAATGGATGGAATATTTCTTATTCTTATATCTTATCACGATAACTTATACTTTTTGTCATGTGCAGATTGGAATGATAAGAAATGAACGGTCGAGTGGTTGTGGATAAAAACACACTACTGGGCTTAATCTGGTCGAAGATTGTAGCTGTCAAAATATTCTAATCAAATGCTTTCCATCGCGGGACTGACGATTCGTGAAACTTTTTGTTCGGTTATTGTCGGCACCGGGCCGAGGCCGAAGTCAGATTGTGTGCGTAAAGTACACCCACTTTGGTCCACGCGACGCACACTTGTACACTCTTTAAAGTCCACATTCATTTACCGACGTGGTTTGGGACGTACAGTATTCTGCACCGCTAAACAAGTCGTGGATACAAAAATCGATATCATGGATATATCCATTATTATTTTGAAAATTATCTAATCTTTTCTTCAGTAAATAAAATATCTCCTTCTTCAGTGGGTTTCAATATAACATGTATAGCTTGTTTCCTGATTTACTTCCATTAAAAAGAAATGTTTTTATTTTAATCATAAGAGTCGAGTTTCCGTTTCAAAACAATACTAACTACTTGATCTTGCTGTTACTCAGGGAGCTTTTCAACTATATCATGCACAGAATCTCAAGATTCACTAATAGTATTGCGAAGTTGTCGTTTTTCTCTTCCCATTTGTTGCAAGCAAGATAAGTGAAGATTTCTCACAGGTTTATGCTTCTATTTAAAGTAAATCTCATTTCGTCCCTCTCCCTCTTCCAACTTTAGTGTGAATAGTTGATTGTACTGTCACACAAATGTAGCAGTTAAATAAATAATAATTAGATGCTCTTGTAACTCTAACTAGCTGAATATTATTATAAAGTGGTACAGTTGATAATTCTCACCTAAGAATTTCTCTTTCGTGTTCTTTCAAAGTAGTACGACACGTAACACAAATTCCTGAAAGGAATCCGGAATAATTTCTTTGAAATTTTTCATAATGATGCTTCCTGATGAGAATATCAAATTTTTCTGTAATGGAAAAATCATATTGCTTTTTTCAAGGAGTAATTTTTTTGCCGCACGGTCTACCCACTTTTGACCGATTTTTTCCATTATTAGATGTGCCGCTCATGTTGAAATACTTTTTTTACAGTTGTATTGATGATGACTCATATGAATAAATAACAATGTTTTTATTACAATTAGTGTTTATTTTATCTATGGTAATTTGATAAAACAAACAATTACAAGAAGTTTTACTAATTGTTGTAGCACATGAGAAATGCGCATTAAAAATCCAGTATGTCGTAATAAAATGTAATGAATTGAATATGCTTAAGAACGCAAAATTCTTATAAACGGAAGAAATTTTAAGACAAAATTGAAAAAAATACTGCTATGAAATCTACTCGGACTTTCGAATGAATCTTCAACTAGAAAAGTGGATGTTCAATCAACCTTTCATAAATTTTCTACTCAATAAATTGAATTTATAGCCGAAAATTGAATTTGTGACTGCTACTGCTAGCGGCGAAACTATTTCGGATACATCGTAACAGTTACTGCGCGCCACCTGGAAACGTTTTTTAGTAACCGTTGCTCCGCTGACAGTGATAGTTACTGCTGATACCTGAATCGCTCGGGTGAGCGCAGCAGTAGTAGTGCAATGAATTTGATGAGTAGTGCAATGAAATTTGATGCCTCATCGCTGAAAAAATTTTAGTTCTACTAAAATCTAATGGTTGTTTATTTAGAATTTGGAGGAGAGGATCAGCTGATCGTCGTTCCGGGTTCTGAGTTTCAACTTTGAGACTTTTGAGGTTAGTTTCGTAGTTTCGAGTTTTAATTTTTGATTACGATTTTTTTTTTTTTGCTTAACTTGGCATTCCTTCACTTTCCGCCTCACAAACTATATTGATGTTTTCTTGATTGTTACGCCATATCGAAATCCGCCAGATAAATCTCACTTCTTCTGCCTGATCTTACTCAGGTGTTTAATTTTTCTCAGTAATTAATATTCATATCCAGCTGATTTTTATTTATTTCAAACCTTAAGCGTTCAATGAGCAAACTGTTCATGTGAGATGAGTTTTTAATTATTCTTATACAATACTCACATGTACGTGTAAGTAGATAAATTTAAAAAATAATAATAAATAGATACGCAACGTAGATAAAGCAAAAAACTGCGCGTGCAGTGATGGTCACGGACTAAACAGG
This sequence comes from Neuroterus valhalla, assembly GCA_011762715.2. NCBI lineage: Eukaryota > Metazoa > Arthropoda > Insecta > Hymenoptera > Cynipidae > Neuroterus > Neuroterus valhalla. Next base: position 5,233 of record WSXT02240995.1, read on the forward strand.
AACTCTTACTGTCGAGACCGTAACCATTACTGCCGTGGCAGTAAGTATGACTGCGTTGCGTTTAACTGTCTCGCGCCGAACAGATACTCTCCAGGCAGGAAAGGTTCATGTGAGCGCAGTAACAGTTACTGTTTATCTCAGACTCGGCAATCGCGCGTAGCAGTTATGGGGTGGGCAGTAACGGTTACGGTTTACTCCTCTCCGTGTACCTTCTCGTTCAAAATGAGTATGTGAAAAATGAATTGAAGCTAATCGATAAGCTTAGTTCTCATTCATATACCTTTTATTTCCTCATCTCGATATTACATCATTACATTCATCTCCATTGTTTGGAATGAAGCTGTCGTTAACTTTTTTCTATGAAATGTTTTTTCGTAAAAGATTTTCAACCTCTTGGTGCACACAGAAGTGTTAGTGGCGACTCGATTACTGAAGAAAGTCGTTCGACGGAGCAAAGCTTTACTACTGCGGCTGACCTTTACTGGTCGAAACTACTTGGACTCTGACTTCAGGAAGGGAACCTTTTGTCTACTTTCATCGAGTTTTCATTGATGCTTGCAGCAGTTGTTCTGCAAACAAAAGAAGGAAAAAATAGAGAGTGGAGTAACTTAGAAAGGGATGGGATTGTTTGAAGGATGCTAACAGTTTTTATTCGGCCTCCACACGTGTGGACGTGTTTTGAAATTGATTCCATTTCTTTTGACCCAGATAACTCAGAAAAGTTTTGAAGAATTATTTACGAACTGGAAACTAGTGTTCCGCATGCTATTACTCAGAAATAATAAGTTGCCTCAGATTTATAATCAAATCTGATGCAGAAACATGAAGTAATAACTGTGCTCTGAAAAAATCAACCAATTTTGGATACTGAATACAACTTTCTGTGAAAAAGGGCCGACTTCCCTGCTCCTCTGAATACCGAGAAAAATAAAAAATCCGATTTTCCAATGAAACGATTGGAGATAATAGAAAGGACTTGTATCTGTTTTGGATCAAATGGTTCGAATGTAAATATTTCGAAGTTTCTACCTGATTTCAAAATTAAAAAGGGTTCGGAATTTTCTGAAAAAAAACACTATTTCAGAACGAAAATTATTGAAATTATATAATTCCGACTTAACTTATTACTGGGTCGAAACTATTGAAACCAGGTAAATTGAAGTAGCTCTAATTCAAGTCAAGGTGAATCCAACTTATTCCAAAGCTAATTGAACGAAACGTGAGGTCAATATCATTAAGGATTCAAGTACATACTATCAGGGCAATAAAATCACTCGCATATGAATTAGAGTAATTCGAATTTATTCCAAATTGAGTTCCACTTTTTCGAAAGCAAATGGAACAGAATTCAAGGCCAATTCTAGTGAATCCAGTTACAATCATCATCATCGTCGATCCAGGCAATACTAGATCAATTCTATCAAACCTTGATGACTTTGAGTGATTTAAATGTAAATAAGACTGCCATCTACTTATTCCAGAGCCAAGTAAACGCAATGCAAGGTCACTCAAGTGAATTTAATTGGAGTTATCGTCTATTCAAGCAAAACTAGGCTAATACGATATAATCCAGATGACTTACAGTGATTAAGATTTAATTGAAACTGTGTTCAACCCATTTGAATGAAAACCTAAAAAAAATTCGAGGTCAATTTAAGTGCATTCGATTGGAATTATCGTCGATTGAGGCAATACTAGGTCAATGCTTGTGAGTGTCGATTGAACAGAATGCAATGTCATTCCAACTGAATATAATAGGAATAACCGCCATTTCAAGCGATACTAGGCCAATGCGATTCAATCCAGATGACTGAAGGTGGTTAAAATATAATTGAAACTGTGTCTGAACCTTTTGAAAGCCAATCGAACAAAATCCAAGGTGAATTTAAGTGCATTCGATTGCAATCATCCTCAATTCAGGCAATACTAGGTCAATGCTTGTGAATCCCGATGACTTGCAGTGACTCAAATTTAATTGAATCTGCGTCAAACCTTTTTTGGAAGCAAATTGAACAAAACTGCAGATCAATTGAAGTGCATCTAATTGGAATCATCGTCGATCCAGGCAATCCTAGGTAAATGCTTGTAAATCCTGACGAGTTGCAGTGATTCAAATTCAATTGAGACTGCGTTCGACTTATTCCGAAGCCCATTTAACAGAATGCAATGTCATTCTTACTGAATATAATAGGAATTGGTGCTATTTCAAGCGATACTAGGGCCAATGCGATTCAGTCCAGATGACTGGAGGTAATTCAAATATAATTGAAACTGTGTCGGAACCATTTGAAAGCCAATCGAACAAAATCCAAGGTGAATTTAAGTGCATTCGATTGCAATCATCCTCAATTCAGGCAATACTAGGTCAATGCTTGTGAATCCCGATGACTTGCAGTGACTCAAATTTAATTGAATCTGCGTCAAACCTCTTTTGGAAGCAAACTGAACAAAATTGCAGGTCAATTGAAGTGCATCTAATTGGAATCATCGCCGGTCCAGGCAATGCTAGGTCAATGCTTGTAAATCCTGATGAGTTGCAGTGATTCAAATTTAATTGAGACTGCGTTCGACTAATCCCGAAACCCATTGAACAGAATTTTATTCCATTCCAACTGAATATAAAAGGAATTACCGCCATTTCAAGCGACACTAGGCCAATGCAATTCAATACAGATGACTGAAGGTGATTCAAATATAATTGGAACTGTGTCTGAACCATTTGAAAGCCGATCGAACAAAGTTCAAGGTCAACTCAAGTGTATCCGATGGGAATCATCATCGATTCAGGCAATACTAGGTCAATTCTTATGAATCCCGGTGACATGCAGTGATTCAAGTTTATTTGAACCTGCGTCAAACCTTTTTTGGAAGCAAACTGAACAAAATTGCAGGTCAATTGAAGTGCATCTAATTGGAATCATCGCCGATCCAGGCAATGCTAGGTCAATGCTTGTAAATCCTGATGAGTTGCAGTGATTCAAATTTAATTGAGACTGCGTTCGACTAATCCCGAAACCCATTGAACAGAATGTTATTCCATTCCAACTGAATATAAAAGGAATTACCGCCATTTCAAGCGACACTAAGCCAATGCGATTCAATCCAGATGACTGAAGGTGATTCAAATATAATTGAAACTGTGTCTGAACCGTTTGAAAGCCAATCGAACAAAATTCAAGGGGAATTTGAGTGCATTCGATTGCAATCATCCTCAATTCAGGCAATACTAGGTCAATGCTTGTAAATTCCGATGACTTGCAGTGATTCAAATGCAATTGAATCTACGTCAAACCACTTCGGAAGCAAATTGAACAAAATTGCAGGTCAATTGAAGTGCATCTAATTGGAATCATCGTCGATTCAGGCAATGCTAGGTCAATGCTTGTAAATCCTGATGACTTGCAATGATTGAAATTTAATTTAGACTGTGTTCAACTTATTCCGGAGCCCATTGAACAGCATGCAATGTCATTCCAACAGAATATGATAGGAATTACCCGCTTTTCAAGCGTACTAGGCCAATGCGATTCAATCCAGATGACTGAAGGTGATTCGAATATAATTTAAACTGTGTCGGAACCATTTGAAAGCCGATCGAACAAAATTCAAGGTCAAATTAAGTGCATCCGATGGTAATCATCATCGATTCAGGCAATACTAGGTCAATTCTTGAGAATCCCGGTGACTTGCAATGATTCAAATTTATTTGAAACTGCGTCAAACCTATTTGGAAGAAAATTGAACAAAATCGCAGGTCAATTGAAGTGCATCTAATTGGAATCATCGTCGATTCAGGCAATGCTAGGTCAACGCTTGTGAATTTCAATGACTGGCAGTGATTCAAATTTAATTGAGACTGCGTTCGACTTATTCCGAAGCCCATTGAACAGAATGCAATGTCATTCCAACTGAATATAATAGGAATTACTGCCATTTCAAGCAATACTAGGCCAATGCGATTCAATCCAGATGACTGAAGGTGATTCAAATATAATTAAAACTATGTCGGAACCATTTGAAAGCCGATCGAACAAAGTTCAAGGTCAACTTAAGTGCATCCGATGGGAATCATCTTCGATTCAGGCAATACTAGGTCAATTCTTGTGAATCCCAGTGACTTGCAGTGATTCAAATTTAATTGAAACTACGTCAAATCTATTAGGATGCCGATTGAACAAAATTCAGGGTCAATGTGGGTAAATGTAATCGGAATCATCGTCCATTCGATTAATAATAGGTTAGTGCTATAGAATCCGGATGACTTACAGTGATTTAGGTTCAATCAAGACTGCGTTCAACCTATTCCAAAGCCGATGGAACAAAATTGAAGGCCGATTCTAGTGAATTCAATTATAAACATCGTCAATGTTTGTAATACTTGGTCATTGCGGTTGAATCTGAAAGACCTGAAGTGATTTAGATTTTCTTGGAACGGCCTTCATCCTATTTTGAATCCAATCAAACAAAATGTCAGGTCAATTCAGTTGAATCCAATTTGAATGCTCAGCGATTGAAGTAATACTCGGTCAGTGCAATTTAATCCAGCTGTATTTAAATTATTCAAATATTTCAAACTGACAATGAGCCGAACTCCTTTCGAAACGAATCAAATGAAACTCAAGGTCAATTCAGGTGAACCCCATTGAACTCATTTTCGATTCAAGCAATGATTGGTCAAGATGATTGAATTCAGATGACTGACAGTGATTCTAATTTATTAAAAATCTATTTCAAAGACAATTGGACCAAATTTGAGGCCAATTTGAATGCATCCAGGTGGAATCATTGTTGATTCAAGACTCACAGTGATTCCAATTCTTTCGAGACTGCGTTCAACTTATACCGGAGCCAATTCAACGGAATGCGAGGTCAATCCGAGTGAATCCAATCGGAATCATCATTCATTCAAGTAATACTAGGTCAATATTCATGAATTCAGCTTCATTCAAATTATTCAAATCTAACTTATTCCGAGTCTAGCTCATCTCAATGCAAATTGAATGAAGTTCGAGTAAAATCAAAGTGAATCCGATTGTAATCAACATCGGTTCAAGTAATAATAGTTTCAAAAATTGAATCTAGCTACAATTCAATGATTCAGACTCAACTCAAGGTGAGTCCAACTTTTTTCCGAGCGGATTGATCGGAATCAAAGATCATCCCAATTCATTCGATTGAAATCATCATGGAATAAAGTTATACTAGGTGAATGGCATTAAATCCAGATAAATTCAAGTGATCCAAATTTAATCCAAACTCAGTCCAACTCTTTTTAAAGCCAATTTTATAAAATACAAGGTAGACCGATTTCAGTAAATCCAGTTGGAATCATTGCTGATTTCAGCAATACTAGGTCAACACAAATAAATGCAGCTATATTCAAATAACTCCAATTCCATTTGATCCAAGCACAACCTATTTCAAAGCCAATGGAAAGAATTATGATAATTGCAAGTGAATTAGATTGCAATCTACCTCGACTTGAATAAAACTTGGGCAATACAATCGAAACCAGATTAATTCAATTTCAATTCAAACTGAGTCCATCTTTATTGTAAGTGAGTCAAAACGAATTCCAGTCCCAGTTGTATAATTCCAATAATTTACATCTGTGTAGTTCTCTAAAATCTTGAAATAACATTTTTGAAGCTCGCAACGAAATTGGATAAATTCTGGAATGTTTCGCGCATATCGAAATGGAAATTCTGAATTTGCAGAAGTATTTTATAAGACAATAAACTATGTGGACTGTATAAATTCAGTATACTAGTAAAAAAAGTGATTTGACAAACAGTGCATAAATATATTTAAGTTGATCCAGGCAATGTCAAATATGAAACGGGGTTGCATTCATACTCGTTTTATCTAAAAAAATGATACAAGCGAATTAAATTAAATTAGAGATCAAAAAAATCAATCTGACCCGACTTAACGTCTCCTGAGTCAATCGAGGTGACTCCTTCATCTGAACTTAAAGCAAATTCAATATCTTTCTAAGTAGATTATAGTTGAGTTCAGTGGAAATGAAAATAGTTCAGGATGAATTGAATTTTAGTTTAGTTTATTCGAAATGATACCAATCAAATTCTAGGTCAAATCAGGTAATCAATATGAATTCAAATAATTCCACTTCAACTCACACTATGTCTCGCTTATTAAAAAAAGAATCGAACGCGATTAATTAGGAATTCAAAAGAATTTCTATAAAAGGTCAAAGCAATCCAATTTTGTTGAATTTATAGGATTTGGATATTACTCAAACTTCAATCAACTCATTTAAAAGGAAATTGAACGAAAGTATAGGTCAATGCACGTGAATCCATCTAAATTCGTCTTTTGTTCAACGAAATACTAGGTCAATATAATTGATTCGAGATGAAATCAAGTATTTCAACTTTTATTCAAACTGATTTCAACTTATTTCAGAGCAAATAAAACGAGATTCAAAGTCAATCCCGGTGAATTCGATTAAAATCATCAACAATTCAAGTAATAATAGGTAAATTCATATACTTATTTTGATTCCAGGACAACGGAATTTGATCGAGCATAATTCAAACGATTTATGATTGACTCAGACTGAATCCAACTCCTTTGAAAGTGAATTAAACGAGATTCGAAGTAAATTCAGGACAATCCATCTGAATACGTCATATATATTTATTCCAAACTGAGACCAACTTGTTTCAAAGCAAATAGAATGCAATTCAAGGTTCATCCGAGCAAATCCGATTGAATGAATCACATAAGCATTTTGATATTACGTCATGACAATACGATCCAGCTGGATTAAAATTATTAAGATTTACCAATAACACCACCATCATAACAATAACATAACAATCCATCTGAATCCATCATTATTCATTGTTGTTCCAGGTCAATATTATTTGACCCAGCTGAATCTAACTTATTAGGCTTCAACTGAAACGAAGTCCAACTCATTTCGAAGTAAATTAACATAAATCCATCTGAAATCGTCATCGATTCAAAGTAACACTAGGTCAATGCGATTGAATAAAGATATATTCAAGTAATTTAAACTTAATCTAAACTCAGTTCAACTTAATTCAAAGCGAATTAGGTGAGATTTAAAGTCAACTTAAGAAAATCTTTCGAAATGTATCCATCTCATCACGTCGTCGATTTAACGTGGTAATAGGTCAATGCAATTAAATCTAAATTAATTTGAGTGATTGGAGCTCAACTGGAACTGAGTCTAACTTATTTCTAAGCAAACTGAATGAAATTGATGTTCAACCCTAGTAAGTGTGTGTGAAGTCTCTGTTAATTCAATGTAATACTAGGTCCACGCGATTGAATTGGCATAAATTAGATTAATTAAAATCCGGTTCGAACTGAGTCCAACTTATTCCTAAGCGAGTTTAACTTGATTTACGATAAATTCAAGAAATTTTTCTGAATTCATTATTGGTCTACATATCACTGCATCAAAATAATGCAATCGAGCTGAATTTAGATGATTTGAATTCAACTGTCATTGTGTCTCTCTTATTCCGAAACGAATGAAACTAAATTGAAGGTCGATTTGGGTAAATTCAACTGACAACGTTGATTTATATAATACCAGTTCAATAAAATTGAACCCAGTCAAATTAAAGTGATTGAAATGCCATGCAAACTGGATCCAACTTATTTGAAAGCGATAAAGAAATTAAATTCAAAATTTATGCAAGCAAATCCAATTGGAATCTTCTTTGTTTCAAGTAATACTAGGTGAATACAATAGAATATAGACAAACAAAAGTGATTCGGATTTTATTTAAACTGGGTCTAACTCATTTTGAAGTGAATGAAACGAAATTGAAAGTCAGTACACATAAATCCATTTGAATTTATCGTCGACTTAACGTAATACTAGGTCAATTCAATTGAAAAAATATAAACTAATGTGATACGAACGTATTCCAAACTGAGACCAAATTGATCCTAAGTGGATTCGAAGATTCAAGGTTAATCCAAGAATATCTGCCTGAATTTTTCAATCTTTCATCCAATACTAGGTCAATACAACTTAATACATCGGGTTCAACTTATATTAAAGCAAATGGAACAACATCAAAGGTCAATATGGGCGAATTCAATTGATAAAAAAACGATTCATGTTATACTGGACCAATGAAACTGAATCCAGATGAATTTGGGGGATTCAAATTAATTTTAAAACAGAGCGGAAATTATTTTGAAGTTAATTGAACGAAATCGAAAGTCAATACATACGTATCCACTTGAATCCATCGTCGATTAAACGTAATACTAGGTTAATAAAATTTAGTAAGGCCAGTTCATGTGATACGAATTTATTCCAAACTGAGACCAACATGATTCTAAGTATATTCAAAGATTCAAGGTCAATCCAAGAGAATCTGTCTAAATTCATCATTGTTTTTTTTTAAATAATAGGTCAATACAATATAATATATTGGGTTAACCTTCTTTCAAAGAGGATGGAACAACATAAAAGGTCAATATGGGCGAATTCAACTGACTCAAATTAATCTCAAAGCAGAGTCAAACTCATTTTAAAGCGAATCAGATGAAATCGAAAGTCCATACACATGAATCCATTTGAATCCATCTTCGATTTAACGTCTCACTAGGTGAATCAAATTGAAAAAAGATGAATTCATTTTGATACGAGTATATTCCAAACTAAGACCAACTTGTTTCAAAGCAAATAGAACGAATTTCAAGGTTATTTCAAGTGGATCCTCTAATTCCATCGTCCATGTGACGCGATACTAGGTCAATACAGTTTCATTCAGATGAAGCCAACTTATTCGAATTTAGTTCAAAAAAAGTAGCACCAATTGTAAATTAAGTTGAACAGAATGGAAGTTACAGCCGTATATTTTTGATAATCTACACCTCTGTTTTTCCTCAAAATTTTTAGATTATATTTTGATTACTTGCAAAAAAATTGGGGAAAACTTGAAATTTTATGTGCACATGGGAATTGAAAATCTAAAATTGCAGTAATGTTTTATGGACCATAAAACAAGTGGATTGTGAAATCTGAGCTTTTAACTATTCAAAAAGTAATTTCCCGAACAGGGTAGGATTTAGAGAATTTATTTTCCTCTAACGTTTATCCACTAATAATATGAGTAATGCGCTTATTCTGCAATTTAAATTTAGGTATTTCCCCGTGAAAATTGCGGGCAGAATATAATTGTGTTGCAAGAGGGAAAACGGGAGCCAAAAAAAAATGGGGAGCCATATATTTTTGTGCGAAGAAAGGATCGAGACGAGAGAGGGAGGATAATGGATGGTACGAATAATTTTTGTTTTACGAGACACAACTCCACACACACATTTCCCAAGATAGTATCTCTGATTTAATCTAGAGAAATGAAGCCCGTTTCCACCATATTTTGCTCGTTTGAGTGTGTGCAGTTATCCACGTGCTCGCTGCCAGTGAAATTGATTTCTATGAGAATAATTTAATATCAATTCCCTCATTACCAACCTTGCCAAAAACTGAAAGCAACTCCTATTGCTCGTAATTTATTACTGATATTACCAGAATGAAAGCTGTAATTTACTTCCAGTTATTTGAGAGGTATATTATCTTCAGAAGGGTTTACTCAAATTTCAAAGTGCTTGGATTCTACAAAAATTGTGCTATTTATTTTACAGTTGGATGTTTACTATCTTATCAATTTGTTATAATTAATATAGTAATTTAGAGTGGCGAAATTTCGAAATTCATCTAAATAATTAACCTAAATTTCCACTCTTACAACTTTATTTCATATGTTTTCCGTCAATTGTCGAAATAACCTCAGTATAAATAATAATTAGCACAGTAGACTTTGGAATACAAAATTCATCGATGTAAAGAATTGATATTTAACTGAAAGTGGAATAGTTTACTTTTCAGTTAGGGGAGAAAATATCACCTGATAACCAAATGCTTTAATTTCCCACAAGGATGAATTTTTGAAGAAGGTTATGACCTTAAACAAAAAGATTTAGGTGTTCAACAAAAGGGTTTAACTTTCAAACAAGTACTTACATTTTCCACCAAAAATTTTTCTTTTTGGAATGTTAGAACGTTTAACCAAAAAGATAAGGTTTCAACCTAGATGTTGAATCTTCAACCAAAAAAAGAACAATTTTTAACAACTTCTGTTACATAAAAGTTGAACGTATTTCATTTTTCAATCAATAAGTTGAATTTTCAACCAAAGAAATGAATTTCTATAGTAACAAGGAGGTGGATTTGGCATAGAAAATATTACGGGATCCTCACATTTTCTTTTTTTATTATTATTTAAATTATTGCTTTATTCCAAATAATACTAATGATAACTTTTTTCGAAAACTACTCTCTTCTTTTTTGAATTCATCATTTCATTAATCCATTTTGA
>WSXT02241006.1:0-15626 GCA_011762715.2 Neuroterus valhalla
TCTTCCAGAGTGCGAGGCGGGAATCGAACCCACAACCAGACAGTACCGTGGGTCCAAAGCTCATGCCTTAGCCCCCAAGACCAACTGATCACTCTTTTTTTTTTTTTTTTTCTTTTTGAATAGTCATATTTTTCAACCAAACAGTGAAATCTTGACAGAAATAAGAAAAAATCTAAATAAATAGTTAAAATTATGAACCTTGAATATAAATTTTCAGCAAACAAACTTATTTTGAATCAAGTTTAAAAAAAAATGCATGTCTTATTGGCAAGTAGACTCTAGGCCTACTAGGGATCATCACGTGAGGAAAAACGCTCCTTGAACTCGAACTGATGGTGGTTTGATTGAGCACAGTTCCTTTCCGACTCTCGACGAGCTCGAGGCTGGCATGAGACAATGGAAAGGGTCGGATGGCCCTTCAGGTAGTACATGGTACCCTAAAAATACACTTTGAACCGTTTTTCAAAAAACTGCACCGTTTTCATTATTTTTAAAAATAAATATTTTTGCAACTTTTAATAGACAAATCAATAACTTACGACTCGTTTACAATAATCGTATGGCATTTGGTATGACAGTTGTAAAGAGTTTTCTCTTTCTAATGAGAATTTTTTTCTAAATTAAATTTGCAAAATTAAAATTTTCTCATAACAATTATTTGAACAAATTCGATTATTTATAACTTCTAGGCCTTCGATCGCAGTGAAATTTTAACACAATGTATTATGAACATTTTATTCCGTTCTCAGAGAAGAAAAAATTTGTAATCCTCACTTTCACAGTATTGAAAAGAAGTTTTTGTCGCGGGCGCCGCGTAACAATTGTTGCCTCGAACGGCGCACAGTGGAAGAAAAAACCACTTTTTTGAGACGGGAATCAGCCAACACCTCAATTTTCCACGGATCAGAGCTTTTTTCTTTTAAATATTCATGAAGGATCGTACTTCAAAGTAGATTTGCATGTTTTTTGAATTTGTTATTCAACTTAGAATTCGCAATTGGTTATATTTGCGATATTTACTTAGCCCCATTCATTAATATTTATACACAAAGGTGTAGAATTAGTAAAGTTACTTTTTTTGAACGAAAATGTAACTTTAAGATGAATATCCTGTATTTTGTTAATTGTTATATACAAATTAATGGAGGTAATTGTTAACTGTTGCATTTTCGGAATTCGAATGTATTACTTACATGAATTTTGTTGTTAAAATATAGAGAATCAATTTTTAATATTGTGAACAAGCTCCAAATTACAATAATAGTTAAAAGTTTAAACAATTTTCATAAAGAAATTCATTTATTTTCCATATACTTAAAAAATATATTTTTATTGAAACTTTATTTTTTGCTTGTTTGGGAGATCTTTTTTGGTCTAAAATTCGTTCTTTGATTTTTCAAATTTGTTTCAAAAGGGCCTAGAGCCCAGATTTTTTAAACGTTTTCAAAGTTTTTTATTTATACTTCTAACTATATTCTAAACAGAGTTATGAAAGAATTTAATCAGGAAAAGAATTACAGCAAAATTCATGTTTTTGCAAAAAAGAAAAAATATAAATATTTAATCAAACATGGGCTAGTTATATTTTTAAAATGCATCAATCTTCAACCAGAATCGAATCTTCAACAAAGATAATTTAACATTTGAACGAGTAGTTGAATTTTTGAAAGTTGCCTTTTATGGTTCAAAATCGAACTATTCAGTTAAGAATTAATTTATTTGCTGCATGGTTAAAAATTTAACTATTTTGGTGATATATCGTTTCGTTGTTGTTTTGTTCGGATGAAAATGTAATTTTTTCGTTTTTTTTATGAGAAATATTCTTTCTAGTCGAACATTAAACAATTCAGTGAAAAATTTACATATTTTGTAAAAAATTAATTTTTTTGGAGTGAAAATTAATTGTTCCGTTTTTGGTTAGAAACATTGAATAATTATTCTATTTTTAGTTAGAAATTAATCTGTCATAAGTTTAGTTATTAGTAATCTGTTCAGTCCAATTTGGACTATTTGGTTAAAAATTAATATATTCTGTTAGAATTGCTTTCTTTAGTTTACAAAAACCATTTTTATTGAAACTTCGTTTTTCGCGTATTTGAGAAATCTTTTTTGGTTTAAAATTAGTTTTTTTGATTTTTGAAATTTGTTTCAAAAGAGCCTAGAGCCAAGAATTTTTAAACAATTTCCAAGTTTTTTTGTTCAAACTTCTAACTAAATTCTAAACAGAATTATGAAAAAAATTCATTTAGGAACAGAATTTAATAAAAATTCATGTTTTTCCGAGAAAAGTATATTTAATCAAAAACTGGCTAGTTATGTTTTCAGTTAGAGACAAGAATTTTCAACCACCAAAAAAATTAAATTTCATCAAAATAGTTCAATTTCCCACTAAAGAAATGAATTTCAAACTAAAAATCATCAACCTTCAACAACCAAAATCGATTAAAAAAAAAAGAATTGAACATTTGAACGAGTAGTTAAATTTTTGAAAGACGTCTTTTTTGGTTAAAAATCGAACTATTCAGTTAGGAATTCATTTCTTTACTCTATGTTTAAGGATTTAACTACTTTTACGATTTATCATGTTTGTTGTTGTTTTGTTTTCCAGATAAGAATGTAATTACTTCATTTTTCATTGAGAAATACTCTTTCTGGTCTAACATTAAACAACTTAGTCGAAAATCAATTAATTTTGTTACAATTTCTTTTTTGGTTGAAGATCCATCTATTTCTTTGGGGATACAAATATTTAGTTGAAAACTCATTTTTTTTAGTTGGAAATCAATTTTTGGAGTAAAAATTGATTGTACCGTTCTTGTTTAGAAACTTCAAATAACCACTCCGTTTTTAGTTACAAATCAATAATAATAATAATGATAAATCTGTTATGAGTTTAGTTATTAGTAATCTGTTTAGCCCGATTTTGACTATTCAGTTAAAAATTGATGTATTTTGTAAGAATTGCTCTTTTTAGTTAAAAAAAAAAAACATTTTTATTGGAACTTTCCAAGTCAATTTTAACCAAAACACATAAAATTTTTAATGTTACTTCAAATTCACGTCAAATAAAGTACAAATAATAAAAAAGGAATATAACTCAAATGCCAATAAGAAAAAAATTTAATTCAAATTCCAATTATATTCAAAAAAATTCTAAATAAAATTCAAATTAGTTCAAGATGGAATTTGAACATCCTGAAAATCCTGATCTCAACTTTCAAATAGACGATTGTTGCTAAAATTGCTATTAGTCCTTCGATTGAATGTCATAAGTACAACTGTAAAGACGAGAAGCATTCAAGGTATTCAAGTGTCGATTGTTGAGTCAAGAAAGGTTGGCCTTTCCATTGAGACCCCCAGCAATTCAGGGATGAAGCCCAACCTCAAATGTACCTTCAAATATGTATAGGTTGGTAGAGATCATTCGTCCAAATAAAACGAAGATGTCGTCGGGTTGGTAAGGTCTACTCGTGTTTCAGACTTGGGGTTTTGTGTATGTACCCCATGAGTACAAAGAGCTCGATCGAAAGGGACAGAAAGGACCAAAAAGGAAGAAAAATAAGAGTGGGATAGGAGGGAAGCGAGAACTGGTTGGGAAAGAGAGCAAGGGACACCGGTAGAAATGGGTGCGTCGCGGGGGTTCGCGCTTACGGGTGCGTCGACTCATTGCAAATGAAGCCTCGCCCGCCAGGTTTGTTTGCAACATGAAGCAAACATTGGTTGTTTAATTAGGACCTAGGAGTTAGGCGCCACTGAACGCTACGTTATGGCCAAAAACTGAAAAGTTCTTCCCTTACTTAAATCCTTCTACTTCCACAAAGCTAATCTTTAGTTTTAGGATGTTAGTTTCATATTTCTGATCATGTCTGCAAATGCAAGTTCATGCACTTCAACTATCTCTAAATATTTTACTCAAGGTACCTAGCTGGCCACTTGCTCTAGAAGTAGTGGTCGCCTTTCTACGATCATTTGGAACTTGACTGTTCACAGCACGCATATTCATCATTCTATTTAGGAACACAAACAAGTATCCGACACTGTTCTTAAGCATCCCAGTGGTGATGCTGCTAGTATAGTAAAAACTATATTGCTCAAAGTATAATTATTAAGAGAATCTATACAATAATGTTTATAACACACTAAAAAAATTGAGATTCTCGATAGTCTTGAGTCGAGATGGGACTTTTTTTGCTGCGAGATCGAGAATAACTAACGAAAGGATAGGTATAAGATCATCTAAATAAAATTATTCATCAATGGATTTTCAACCAGAAAAATGGAACTTTGAAAAGAAAGGAATTTTCGGAACCAAAAGATGAATTTTTGACAAGAAAAGATTTCCCAGTCAAAAGGGAAAAAAATTTCAATAAAAATAATTCTTCTTAAACTAAGGAGAGCATTTTTCTACAAAATATCTAAATTTAAGATCGAAGAAATGACTCGTCAGCCAAAAAAAATAATTTTTAACAAAACATATTAATTTTCAAACAAATAGCTGAATCATATCTGAACAGAAAAATGATAACTGAATTTATAACAGATTCATTTTTAAATCAAAAATGGAATGATTAGTTCTTACTCGGAAAATTAATTTTCACACAGAAAAAACGAGTTGATAATAACAAATTTATACCCCTCAAGAAATAGATGAATCTTCAAAATAATAATGATAATAATAATAATAATTTTTAACGAAGTCATTCATGTCCTGCTGGATAGTACAATTTTTAACCAGAAAGATCAATGTTCAATCATGAAAAAAGAAATTGGATTCTCAGTTTGAAAAAATAATGAAGGAAAAGTTGCAATGTCAACTTGAAACGATAAAATTCCTACCAAATCAGAGCTGAATATTAAAAAACAAACCGGAATATATGAAAGATTTATTTGTTAAGGCAAAAGTAATTATTTACAAAATTGATAAATTTTCAGACAAAAAAGACGGATGATCTACAAAACACCTAAAGTTCCATATCGGAACTATTAATTTTCACCAAAAAACAGCATTTTCAACCCAATAGTTGAATTCTCTTCTAAATCAGTTGGAATTTTTACAAGAGGCTATCAATTTTCAACCATAATAGATTTTTCATCCCTGAAGAAGAAAAAAATTTCACCACAAAATATGAATTTTCAATAATTTAAACACATTTTCAATCAAAAAAGGTTTTATATAAAAAAAAAGTTGAATTGAACCAGAAATAAAGATTTTCAAACAAATTGTTTCGACAAAAACTAAATGATGATCAAACGAACAGTTTTAATTTCAACTGAAAAAGTAAAAAAAAAATGTTCAATTGCATTAAAAAACTTTTACTAATCTAATTTGTTAATTCTGTAAATAGATTATTTCTAAAAAACGAATTCTCAACTAAATAGTTGAATCCTCAACTAAAACAGATCAAATTACAAAAAATGATATAGTTGATTTTTGAGTAGAAAAAGATAAATATTCAGCCAAGAATGAAAGTGGTTAAACCAATATTTATTTGTAACAAATTAATGCATTTTTTAAGGAAGTAGTTCAATTTGCTAATAAAAAAATGAATTCATGTCGAAAAGACTATTTTTCAGAGAAAAAGTTGAACATTATTGTTGCAAATCAACTAAATTGGTTGAAACTTCAACCCTTTTTTGGAAAATTCACTTTTTGACGAAAATTCATTCTTTTATTTGAAAATACATATCTTTCAGTAGGAATTTTCATTTTTTGGTGGTAATTACTCAACTCTTGAACTCTCCCCTTTGAAAATTACCTTTTTTATTGAATATTTTTCTTCTTCTACAAATTGAACTACTAAGAACTTTTTTGTTGAGAATTATACAACTATCTTGGTAAGAACTTCACTTTTTGGCTGGAATTTGTTGGAAATTCGCCTTACTGGTATGCAAATCCATCTGTCTGCTTAAGAAATAATTTTATATTTTTTATATAACAGTTTTTTTGATAATACACCACTTTGGATCTAAGCATCGAATAATTTTGGAAAAGATTGAACTATTTGACCAGAAATTTCAACCCAATGAAATTATTTTTAACAATGTAGTTCAACTTTTAACCAAGTTCTCAAATTTGGCAACAAAAAATGACTTTTTAAGAAAATAGTTGCATTTTTAACCGAGCAGGAGAATTTTCAATCAAACAATTCCCAGTGGACACGAATGTCCGAAGACGTTTCTAGGACGTTCTAAAAACGTCCTAAGTCAGGCCGAATAACGTCTTAAAAACATAAAATGTTCCAAAAACTTTTTTAGGACGTTCTAGAAATGTTTGTAAATATCGTGCCCACTGGGGAGATGAATTTATAAAAATAAATTCTCAACAGGAACAAATTTAGACTTTAATGACGAAACAGCATGATTTTCAACCAAAGAGAAGAATTTTCAACTGTAGTTATGAATTTTTGCTGAGAAAAAAGAATTTTCAACAAAAAAGATCAACACTGAATCAAACATAATTCATTTTTCAATCAAAAAAGTTTTTTTAACAAAATAGTTGGATTTCCAACCAAACAGTCGAATTTCCAACCAAGCAAGATAAATTTATAGAAATAAATTTTCAATAGGAACAAATCAAGTATGCTTGTGAATTTTTTGCTGAAGAAATGAATTTTCAACACAAGGAATCAATAACATTTAACCAAATATAGTTTATTTTTTGATAAAGAAGATGATCTTACAATTAGAACAGAATAATTTTCTGCTAAAAAAGATGAATTCTGAAGAAGGTACATAAATTTTTAACTGAGCAGTTGAATTTCCAGTTGATGAAATCATTTTTCAACCACATATAGTTGGGTATTTATTGAAGAAGATGCATTTTCTATCCAATCATTGATATTTGAAATTTCAAGGAAAAAATGTTATTTTTTAACCACACATGGAGGAAATTATCCAACCAAAGAGCTTAATTTTTAACAAACAGATTTAATTCTAACAAAGTAATTCAACTTTTAACAAAGTTCTCAACTTTTCAACCAGAAATCTTTTTTAACAAAATAGTTGCATTTTCAACCGAACAGTAGAACTTTCAACCAAACAAGATAAATTTATTTAAAAAAAAAATCAATAGGAACAAATTAAGACGTTCATAGCGAAACAGTACGATTTTCAACGAAAGAAAAGAATTTTTATCTGTAGTTATGAATTTTTGCTAAGAAAAAAGAATTTTCAACAAAAAAGATCAACATTGAAGTAAACATGATTTATGTTTCAATCAAAAATGTTTTTTTTTTCTACAAAATAGTTGAATTTCCAACCAAATAGTCGAATTTTCAACCAAACAGTATAAATTTATAAAAATTAATTCTCAATAGGAACAAATCAATATTATGGTTGTGAATTTTTTGCTAAAAAAATGGATTTTCAACACAAGGGATCAACATTTAACCAAATATAGTTTACTTTTTGGTAAAGAAGATGATCTTGCAATTAGGACAAAATAATTTTCTGCTAGAAAAGATGAATTCTGAAGAAGGTACATAAATTTTTAACTGAGCAGTTGAATTTCCAGTTGATAAAATCATTTTTCAACCACATATAGTTGGGTATTTAATGGAGAAGATACATCTTCTATCTAATCATTGATATTTAAAATTTCGAAGAAAAAAGTTATTTTTTAACCACAAATGGAGGAAATTATCCAACCAAAGAGTTTAATTTCTAACAAACAGATTTAATTTTTAACAAAGTAATTCAACTTTTAACAAAGTTCTCAACTTTTCAACCAAAAATCTTTTTTTAACAAAATAGTTGCATTTACAACCGAACAGTAGAACTTTCAACCAAACAAGATAAATTTATTTAAAAAAAAAAACCAATAGGAACAAATTAGGAGTTTTTTTACTTGAAAAACAGATTATTAACACAATACATAACTTTTCAACGAAGCAGTTAGATTTTTAGTTGAAAAGATCATTTTTCAACTAGACAGTTGGGAATTGAACGAAAAATTTAATTTAAAAAATTAAAAATTTTAAATTTAGTACAATAGATTCCGAACCAAAAATGGAGCGCATTATCTATGGAAGAGTCGAATATTCAACCAAAAGAATTTAAAAAATACTGTGATTCGAACTTCAGCCAATTATTTGAATTTTTTAGATGAATAATAATTTTGATGAAGATTCAACTATTTTATTTAAAATAATTTTTTTACTCGAAAAAAAAACTTTCCGGTTGAAAATTATATTGCTGGTTGAAACTTCAATTATTTTGCTGAAACTTTTTCAAGTTTACGAAACTCCTCAACTTGGTAGGAAAATCATCTATTTTGTTGAAAATGAGAGTGTTCATTCAACAAACTACCTTTTGAGCTGTTTCGTAAAAATCAATCTATTTTGGTTGATAATTCACTCATTCTGTTGAGAATGAGTTTTTTTTATTAAATTCATAAATTCTTGAATTAAAATCAAAATCATTCTTGGTTCAAATATCAACTTTTACATTTTTCGTTGAGAAATATTCCTTTTCTTTGGAATTGAACTGTTTTTCAGCGAGAATTAAAATCTTTTCTTGGTTAAAATATTAGAACTTCATATTTTCCGTTGAGAATTACCCTTTTTTCATTAAGAATTCAACTGCTTGGTTGAAATTTGAACTTTTTTATTTTAAGTCACTTCAGATGAAAAAATCCTTTTGGATTAAAATTTGAACTGTTCAATGACAAGTGCAACATATTTGTTTGAAATGCAACTTGTTTTGTTTTATATTTAATCTGATTTGTTGAAGAATTTAACCAATTATTTGGAAATTCATCTTTGTAGGTTGAAAATTCAAGTATTTGTTTGAATATTTGTTTTGTTAAAAATCAGTAGCTTTATCTGGAAGTAAGACGGACCCTTTTTTACAATCTTCATCGGTTGAATATTGATCGATATTGTTGAAAAGTCATATTTTTATCGAGAATTCATCCGTTTTTCAAACATTTTTTTTTGTTCGCCAATTTAACAGGCCTATACAAAATTCGTCTTTTGAGGTTGAAGATTAGAGATTAAAACAAAGATAGAACTGTTTGTCGTTGAAGTTTAATCTTTTGTATTAAAAGTTCAAGAATTCGGTTGTAAATTCATCTTTTTCATAATCAGATGGTATTTGGATTGACAGGTGATTAAAAAATGATCATAAAAAAAATTTCTTAGAGCGAGAGCGATTAAAATTTCCATGTTCTTTCTCAAAATTCCAGAACTTCCCCAGATTTTCAAAATTCTGGTACTCTTCCAGGTTCTAAAGCAATCCTGGATTGCAGAGATTTGATTGTTTATTTATCCCTAATTGATTTTCTTTTAAATAGGTTCGTTTCAATTATTTCCAGTTCAATTTTTAAATTTTCAATTTTAATTAGAACCACAATGAACAAATATAAAAATCGTAAGTTTGGGTTAAGAATCGAACAATCCTAAATAATCCCAAATTACAGTTACAATTGAAAGCATTTAAAGTTCAATATTTTGGAATGGGAAACCTTCCGAAGTACTATTTTTGTAGAAAGAAAATTGATTCGAATAATATTAAAAACTCCCACGTAGTGCATTAAAATTGTTTTTTGGGTTAGCTGCCCTGCTAGTGCTGGTAAAGCAGCGCTTCTCAACGTTTAGTATAGCACTCTATCTGCTACTGGATGTTGAGCGAGCAGCACAGCGGACCCACAAAGAGGTTAAGAGAGACTGGCGTGCTCGTGTTGTAGGCTGCTCGACCAATTTGAGAGAGAATCTGAACTGATCAGCGCTCCAAAGCTATGGTGTTGCAAAATCATCACGTAGGACAGCTCGCTCAACATTTTCCAGTAAATAAATAAAATTTTCAGAGTGAGTTAAATTTCTGTTCCATTTAAGAGTTAATTTTGCAGAAGCAAGTGCCCACTTGTCTCCTAACGAGCATACTCTGCTAAGCAGACTGGAAAGTAAAATGCCATTACTCGAGTCACATGCTCGATGACACCTGTCTGCTTATGAAACCTTATTAGGAAAGGTGCAAGTTGCTACTGCGATCATGTTACAAGCCAAGGGATCAGAATGCAAGGCGGAAAGTGCATAGACTCTGAAACTTAAAGACGCGTGTCGCGCGCAATAATATGTGCGATAACTTTCAGCAAAAGAGCTGCAACTGACGCTCCAGATAATTTTCCGCCTCAGACGTACCGAAAATTTAACTTTTTATCATTAATAGGTTCTGGACGTGGGGGTATGAGTAAAAGTCGCCAGGGGAGTAGAGTCACGAAAGTGAGTGACGCTGACGTCATTTCATCATTGGATGTTTCGGCAGGCGGCACTGGGCGTGAACTTGCAGTGGTAAGTGGTGGGAGGTCGAGCTTTCTGAAGCTGTGACTGGTCTCCCTCCCTCTTCCTTCCTTTCTTTCGCGCGCTTCTCCCCTCCCTCGCTCTCTTTTTCTTTCTTTCTTCCTCGCTTTCTCTCTCTTTCTTCTTTGGACCCAGTTCCCGCCTTTTCCGACTTTTTCTCTCATTATTTTTTGCAGCATTTTACATTTTATGAAGATACAAAGAAATATTGTTTGGAAAGTTACTTTAAATACTTCACTATGATAATTTCTAAAAGTTAATTTCAAACTCGAGGCGAATTGTTATAAATATATTCACAAGCAAGGATGTTCTACGAGTGTTTCTTTTTCCCACTAAAAGTTTTAATGATATTCGAGTGGCTTAAAATGCGGAGTCAACAGGGGGAAACTAGACTCAGCTAAGCAAGCCGAATTATCTTTTTTGCGAGTAAGTACTGTGGGATGCAGATAAAGGTAATGGGATTTTGTCGGCCGACGGTGCAATCTTAGGTTGCTGACCAGACTGGACCTGCCGTGGGTGGGTTCCTCGTCCCTGATAGGGAGCAATTAATAAAGGAATTCTCTCTTTCCCTTTCTTCCAGATCTCGTCGCTTCTCTCTCGATCCTTTTCTCTCTCGATCCTTTACTCTCTCGATCCTTTACTCTCTCGATCCTTTTCTCTCTCGATTCTCTTCTTTCTCGATCCTCTTCTTTCTCATGGATGCTGGATAGTGGATAGAATCGGTCGAGGTTCAACAAAGCGGAGGCAGACGGACCCCCACGCTTCCCCCTCGAATCTAGGGTGGGGTAATTGATAGGAGTGTGCGAGACGATGAGAATTGTTTACCCCGGAAGGATTGACCGCTACGCGAAGGCACTCAATTCCTGCGTTCCTTCGTTTATCTACCGTATTATCAAAGTGAGATAGTCTGCCGCACCCAGAATTTATTGTTAATAATTTTCTTCAGCCAGGGCTGACTTAGCCAATAGGCTAAGGGACTGTTGATAAACTACGATACGGATATAGTGAATTTTTGTTAAATGATTTTTAAAATATTTTAACTAAAGTACAACTAAGTCCAACTTGCCTTGGAATAAAAATGCAGCAACGAAGGTCTTTTTTCACAAAAATGAGTACCCTTTTCCTTTTTTTTTTATACGTCTAAAACACGTGCAAAAACTACTCGACCGATTTTGATTTTCTTTTTTACGAATGGAAGCTTATAAACTTTCTAAAAAAATTTTCGAGGCATATTTTCAAAAAAGTTGTTAAATTTTTTTTTATCTGTCAATGAAAAAATTTTTTTAAATTAAATAAAAATGTCTAAGATGACATTTTGTGGAAATTCATCCAATTTATGCAAGAAGACAAAAATATTTTTTTGGGAACTTGTCTTGAATAATGTCTAGTGTTTTTGAGTTGAAATCTGAAGAAAACAAAATCTTGATAAGATTTATAAGAAATACAGACCATCTGCTAATTAACTAAACAAACTTTATAAACAAATCCAGAAATTTGTCATTTTTAAGTAGATTTGTTTCGTTTCTTCAACAGAAAGGTCGATAAATATCTTACTTATAGCTCTTCAGCGATTCTTTGATTACTAAAGCCAAGTGTGATTTGTTCAAACAAAATTAATTAACAAATGCATAATATTGTTATTTTCAGTAAAAGGAATTGGTTTTTTGTAATCAAATTCAGATACGTTAGTAATACTTCTTGATATGATACTTGGTTATGAAAAAAAATTACTATTTGTTTAAACAAATTAAATGAATAAATTCATTGTATTACCACTTTTTAACATGAATATTTTGTTTTTTTAAAGAAATAAATTGTCAATGTCTTGTTAGTAGCTATCCAAATCGATTTTTTATTAATATTACACATTTAGTAATTGTTGTTGAAAAACGTAATAAAAACAATTGTTTCATTTGGCAATGTTCTAGCAGATGAATTTGTTTTTTCGGAATAAATTAAATGTGTATAATAAACAGGCCTTTCCTATGATATCCAGTTGTTGGAAGACATTTTTTGATTTTCTAAACAAATTTATTGAACAAATTACTCTGAGGTCTTTTTTCGAGCCTTTTTTCAATTCAAAAATTTTATTGTTATGCATGAAATTGGCTACAATTTCTAAGCTAGGTCTCTCTATTATGATACTGTATCATCCGGCGGACATGTTTATTATTTTTTAAATTATTTATAAAAATCAGTGAAATTACCAAAAATGTATTAAAAACTCTCAGTTCGTTCGTGTTGTTCCTAATTAAATTGCGCCTAATAAAAAAAGGATATATTATTCCATTGAGAACGGCCACATAGCAGTTTGCTTATTGAATTTGTTTACAAATTATGAATTGTTGCCTAACAGAAAAATATCACAGTAAAGGCCCATTGGTTATAGACATTCAACTGATTGTGCTGAAGAAACTAAATTTATCTAATAAAACATGGTCAAATTAATCACTTGTTTAATAAATTTTTAACAACAATAAATAATTGTTTAATAAAATATTTCGTCGAGAATTTTTTTTTTTTGGCTCAAGACTTTTATCTTTGGTTGAAAATGTAACAATTTTGTTACTGATAATTCAGGTAATTCTGATAATTCATTTCATTTCTTTGTTAAAAATTAACTTTTTTATTTAAAGTGTAACATGAACTTTTTTGGTCAAAAGCTTATCTGTCAAGATCAAAATTTAACTATCTGGTTAAAAATTGATCTTTTTCAGTTGAAAATCCAACCATCTGATTCCGATTTCATGTATTTTGTCAAATAATTTATTGTGTAAATAATAATTTATGGTAATAATATGGTAATGGTAATAATATGGTAATGATAATTTATGGTCTTATGGTATAAAATTACCCTTTTTTATTTGAAAATCATCTTTCTGGTTGACAACATTGAACTATTTTAAGTATTTTTTAATAAAACAATTATGTTAAAAACACATGTAATTTGTTGAACATTGGACTTTTTTGGTAGAACATTATTCTTTTCGGTAGAAAATCATTATTCTGGTTGAAAATTCAACTGTTCATTTAGAAATTTATCTCCCTTTGTTAAAAATTCAAACATTTGGTAGAAAGTTCAAATACTTTGCTGAAAATCCATTTTTCTTGGAATATTAATTTTTAGTGACAATTTATGCTTTAAGGGCAATAAACTCCAAAATTCAAAAACTTTTCAGAAAGATAAACTATTTGGTAGAAACATCAAATTTTTTGTTGGGTTGAAAAATTAGGTCTTATGAATTTTCAATCCAAAAATATGATTTCCTAATAAGAAATTAAATTTTCAACAAAATGATTTAAGTTTCTATCGAATTGTTAAAGCAAATTTTCTAAGGGATAGTCCAGTGTTAGTCCAGGTTTTATAACCATGAAGATTAACTTTCTACCAAAAAAGATGAAGAATCAATTAAAAATATGAATTTTTGACCAAATAGTTAGAAATTTCTGAGAATCAGTTGAATCAGTTGAAAATTCATCTCTTTAGTGTAAAAATCCAACTATTTGGTTAAAAATTCAGCCACCCTTTTGATGAAAATTATCTTTGTTATTGAATATTTCTCGTTTCGGGTAAACGAGAAAAAATTCAACAAGAAAGATAATTTTTATCCAAAAGGAAGCTGAAGTTTCAACCAAACAGTTGAATTTTCAACAAACAAAGATAAATTTTTCACCAAGTTGTTGAATTTTCTATTTAACAAAACGAATTTTTCAGAGGAGAGTTGAAAATTCAACTAAATAGTTGGTTATAAAATCAACTGTTTGATGGATTTTTTTATTCAATTCAACTTTCTATAGTTGAAATTGCATTTTCTTGGTTGGGAATGATGTATCCTGTTGGATATTTATGTTTTTTTTCATTTAAAAGTGAGCAGTGCGGTTGAAACATGTGTTTTTTTGCTTGGAAAATTCAAACTCCTTTAAAAATTCATCTTATGGATGTTGAAAACGCTACTGTTGTTTGATAATTGAACTACTCAGTTGTAAATCATCTTTTTAGTATAAAAATTCAACTATTCGGATGAAAATTCAACTATTTGGTTGAAAATTCAGATCCCTTTAGGATGAAAATGATCTTTTTCGTTGAATACTTCTCGTTTATGGTAAACGAGAAATATTCAACAAAAAATATAAGAGAAATATTCAACGAAAGAGACCATTTTCATCCAAAAGGAAGCTGAATTTTCAACTAAAGAGTTGAATTTCCAACACACAAAGATACATTTTTCACCGAGTTGTTGGATTTTCTATTCAAGAAAACGAATTTTTCAGAAGACGGTTGAAAATTCAAGCAAATAGTTGGTTGTAAAACCAAGTGGGTAACTGATTTCTTTTCAATTCAACTACCTATGGTTGAAATTCCATCTTCTTGGTTAAGAATGATATTTTATGTTAAAAATTTCGAATTTTTAAGAAATTCGAACTTCTTTGGATATTCATTTTTCGTATGTTGAAAACGTTACTATTGTTTGAAAATTGAACCATTCAGTCGGAAATTCATCTTGTTATTAGTGTGAAAATGAAACTATTGGATTGAAAATTCAGCATCCTTTTAGATGGAAATTGTCTCTCTGTTGAATATTTCTCGTTTATCCATCTTCTTTATTGAATATTTATTGTTGAATTTCCTATTCATGAAAAAGAATTTTTCAGAAGACAGTTGAGAATTCAACCAAATAGTAGTTTGTAAAACCAACTGTTCAATTGATTTTTTTTTCAATTCAACTATTCATGGTTAAAATTTAATCTTCTGAGTTAAAAATGATATTTTATGCTGATTTTTTTTTCAATAAAAAGCGAACTATTTGTTTGAAACATGTGTTTTTTTTTGCTTGCAAAATTCGAACTCCTTTAAATATTCATCTTTCGGATGTTGAAAACGCTATTGTTGTTTGATAATAATTGAACCATTCAGTTGTAAATCATCTTTTTAGTGTAAAAATTCAACTATTTGCTTAAAAATTCAAGTATTTGGTTGAAAATTCATCAGTTTTGTAAAAAATTCATCTTTGTGCTTGAAAATTAAACTATGTTGTTTCAAAGAAACGAGAAGCAGTCTTAAATAGTCAGAAATAGTTAGAAATCATGATTAAATCCAATTTATTTGAATTAACGACAATGTATAAGATTTTATTTATTGACACGTAGTTTTTGAAGGATAATTATGATTGTCAGTTCGAATTTAAGAAACCTTCCCATCAATGAAAAGAATCGTCACGAATTGGAAAAATGTCTTGTTTTTTAGTAAACTAGGAGAGTAACGCGCGCCAAGGCGCGCGTCTCTGTTCTTTCATTGTTAACTTCTTTTTATCAAATTGTTTTGATCCA
>WSXT02241028.1:0-15625 GCA_011762715.2 Neuroterus valhalla
CCCTCCCCCCTTGGAGCTGTTACGTTATTTAAGCACGGCCCCTTACCATCTATTCCGTCTGCAATCTCTATCTTTAAATCTATTCAAGCACCGTTAAGTTTTCACAACCTCTTATGTACTGAATTGAGTTTTTTGGGATAACTTAAAATAAAAGAGTAACTGTTTAACTACGACAGTATTAGAATCTGACTTGACGGCTTCCAAGCAACGACAAAGGCATCTGGATTTCGGACGGGGTGGAGAAGGGGATTCGTTTCTTTTAGAGTAACACTGTGAAGAGGGGAATCTGGGAAATCAGGAAGTTTTTCAAAGGCTCCAGCCAAATCTTACCTGTTTTGAAGGACCACAACATGTTGCCTGATTACAAGGCTTGTCTGTCTTTGGACAATCAAGCACACAGTCTTCCTTCGGAGTCTCTTTAATTTCACTATTACTCTGATACTGTAAGAACAGAAAACAACTCGTGTTAATTATAAATAATACTAACATCAATTTCGTCAAACCTAAATGAAATGAATTCTATTTATGTTAAAAAAAATAGTAGCTTACGTCTATAAACTCAGGTTGTATCGTAGTTGAGTGAATGCCCTCATTATGAAAGAACTCTTTGACTTGTTCGGCGATTTTCATATACTCTGAGAGATTACGGCAGCGAATGTGAGCAGAGGCGATGATCCGGTCACCAGCCAACTGCCACACGTGGAATTCATGCACAGCTAGAACGCCATCTATATTTTCTAGCAATCGCTGTTGTATCGCATCAACCTGCATAAAATGAAACAATGTGTTCAATCCACAATTTTTATTACATTTCAATATGTGACATTAAAATTAGAAGAGCGAAACTTTTTTATCTTGTTCTGTTACTCGGTTAGAATTTTTTAGAAGTCTTTTGTATTTATAATATTTTACCTGTATATGAGTGGGCACCGTTTGCAGTAGAATTAATGCCGATTCTTGCAGAAGGGGCCACACAGATTTTAGAATAAGGATCACTAGCAACAGCGAAAGGGCTGGATCCATGTAATATCTAGAATATGAAATATTTGATTTTGTTTTCATAAATATTATGGAAAGCATATTCGTAAATTTTATAACAAATAATATTACGTTTCTATTACACAATAAAGTTGCTTCCAAAGTCAGATATCGCACTTCCAATATGTGGATATTAGTTTATAAAACTCAAATTTTATAAATGGCAATAAAATATTCTTTGGGTATCATTTAATATTTTCAATTTAATGTTGAAATTAGAATTTTCTATAACGATATAGGTTGGAGGACCCGCCTAACGTCAAAGGGGTCGGATTTACGACCAATCACTAGTTAGGTGTCAGTGATTCTTAGATACGTTTTTCTGTGTCCATATTTTTTTACCTTTAACATTTTCAACAGTAAATAGAGTTGAAATTTTGAAAACGAGCAGCATAATATAAAATCTACAATTCCAGGGTGACTACTCAAGGCCTAAGAACCTTCAAAACAATTATGAGATTTCATGTACTAAACAGAGAATTTCAAGCTGGATAAATCTAATGCACTACAATTCGATATTTGGAGCTTCAAAAGATGGAGCAACTTAATTGTCTGATTTGAAAAGCTTCAATCTAAAATCATTCAATCTTTTACTTTTTCAATTTATTTTCTAACAATTATGACTTGTCACATAATGATTCAAATATTGAAAGACTTTAATTTCTAATTTGCATATCTTTCAACGACTTTAATTTCAATAAAAAAAATTTTGAATTTTATAATTCTGAAAGTTTCAAATGAAAGTTACTCAATTTTTAGCATAAGTATTTTTAAATTATTTAACTATAAAGGATTCCAATTGGGAATTATTCAATAACGTTCCAATGCACGTTTATTAAATTTCAAGCGCTCCTAATTTTGAATTTTGAAAATGAAAATTCAATCATTGGAGCATTAGAAGGCTTTTATTCCATAATCCAGAACTGCCTACGATTTCAATTTTCAATTTTGAAGCTTTCATCTAAAATTACCCTTTATCTTCAATTCAAAGTTTTTCAGTTTCAACACTTCTTTTTATAATTTAATATCGAAAATATCAAACTTAAGATTGCTCTACTATAAGGTTTTCAAATTAAAACTGTCCAATTTTTTATAGTTGAGTTTTAAAATCATGGATTTGCAATAAACAGAATTATGAGAAAATAAACTTTTAGCGCTTTCAATTTGAAATAAATTGGACAAAACTAGGAGAGTGTAAATAATAATTCTATATTGGTAAACATTTTAGATTCCATATTGTTCAATTTATCAAGTTTCAACATAAACCGAATTAATTAGGAACGTAAAGAATTAGAAATTATATTTCTCAATGACACGAATTTGAGAAATTTTAATTTAAAACTGAAAACTTTTGAATAGTCTAATCTAAGAGTAATAAAGTCAAGTTTAACCCATTTAAATTTTGGAACCACTGTATGAAATATAATTTTGCTTCGATCAAATTTCAAAAAGTTCAGTTTTTGAGACTTTGAGGAGCATTTTCTATAACTGTAATCGCTTTAACTTTTGAAATTACAGTATCGAACGTCTCTGAATTAGTTCAACCACAAACGATTTATTTAATATTCATCAACTTTGGAGTCAGTATAGGAGGAACGTATATGAACGATTTCAAGATGATAATAATATTTGGAACAGAAAGTTCTGAATACGTTCTCATGTAAAATGAAAAAGCGTTATATTAAATTTTTGAACAGCAATATCACATTTTTCATTGAACCAGAAACAGATTTCTACAACATAAACTACACTAATTTCCTCACGAATAATCGACAATTCCTGAATAGCTCTTTACTTCTATAAATTCAATAAAATATGATTGCAAATTGACTTTTTCATGACACGAAAAAATCATAGTTTCGGCAAAAGAACGGGAAATTGGAAACTATTTCCTATTTGACTCATTTTTTGCGTTATCATATTGGTACCCCTGACATCAATAAAAATATCCAATGAGTTATTTTCCCACCAAATTGACAACCCCATGCAAAGCTGCCAAATTTTACGTCGAATTACACCACTTCAATAATAATCGTTACATTGTAATAGTTGATGATTTTTCAGTCAATTCATTTGTATTCATTTGTATTTGATTTTTATGATTCAGCTAGTTTATAACCATAAGATACTACGTTTATTGAAAAGCCTCAATCTTCTGCACAAGGTGGTGAAAGATTCCTACAGTTAAAAAATGGCGCGCAATTGATACAAGTTAAACATATTTCAAGAGAATAGAAAAAACTTGGATTCTACTCATTGCATGTTCCTCCTCAAACAAGTGCAAGATGAAATGGTATAATTACGAACAAGAACTTATAATTCCTCTTCGTTGTACTTTGGATCTTCAAAATATGTTTTTCCTCAATTTGGATTCGATCATTCACATAAAATGTCGCTCTAATGTTGCAAACAATTCGTCTTAATGTTTCCTATAAAAATATTAAAATACCTGTATTCCCATTCTGTGAGCCATACAATGAGAGCAGAAATGATAACGATGACTGAACCAAGAGCGTCGGAAAGCACGTGGAGGAAGACTCCACGCATATTCATCTGACTCGCGTCATGAGAATGTCCATGTGCCTTTTTCCTAGGTGGCGACGGATGCTGGAAGGTCTCGTCATTTTCATTGTCGTCTGTACTCACGAGGGTGCTTAGCCTATTGTGACTTCTAGACAAACCATGCGAATGGCCATGACTTCCAGCATGTTCTGAAACAATTAATTTATTAATCCAATCATCAAAGAATAATAATATAATAATGGGCTATGAGCCATAATGAGTTTCAATCACTGTTATTTTTTAAGACTCTTTTCCTGTATACTTTGAGGAAACAAATTCCTTTACTCAACGAGTACAAACGTACAGGAAAGATTCTCTTTGTTATTTGTAACTGAATAAACAAGGAGACTAATAATAGAACTTTTCTCTTCAAGTTTTTTCCTGTTTCGTTATTGCGATTTGAAATATTAAAAGCTGGAATTTTGGAACATTCATCTAAATTTGGAAGCAACCAGCATACTAAAGAATTTAAACTAGAAAGTGCTGATAGTCGGTATCGGTCATGTCGTTTCCGAAGTGGTTTTCCTAGCTAAATGCGAATCTTACCTTTTTGAATTGAGCCTTCAATGTAACCTCATCTGAGATTCAAAAATTTTCTGAATTAGGCATTTCCAACTCATAGCTCCAAAAATTCCAAAACCTTTAATTGATATCGTAACATTGAAAAAACAAAAGATAATAAGCATCTAATATCAAGTGATAAGACTTTTCTACTCAGAATTGATAAGACTTCCGTGCAAGAATAAATTCACTATCATTTCCTGAGGTTTACGGTCCAAAAAAAATCTCATTGTTAGTACCCCAGTCTAGCAGCCATCATAATTTAGTGGTTTTCTTCATGCCACACGCTGTGTAAAAATTTTGGAGAACCTCTCGCTCATTGTCAGCTGAGTGTCCAATACGGACAAAAGAATTCCGCATAAGTGTCGAAGCACTTGTGAATGATGTACGATAAACTCATTGTATAATTTATCTAAGTGTCAAGAGATTACGAGCAGCTGACCTACATTAGACGTCGAGGAGACAGGGACAGGGGTGGAAGATCGGAGCACAGAAGGTGCAGGATGGTTTTCAGCTTGTTGGCCAATCTTTTCTCTCTCAAAAAAAAGAACTCAGCCATCCTTTTGCACGACCTAACAATACAATGTACAATCACAACCATGATACTTCAAAAATCTTTTAAATTTGATTCGAGGGCGAGAGGTTTTCAAAACAAAGCTTTCTTTCAATTCAAGAACAAACAAACATTTAGATTCCTGTGTAATCGTTGACTACATTTCTTTCTGTCTTCCAGGTTTTAAGGAGGAACATTCGATGACGAAAATCAAAGATTGGAAATGCCCTCAAAATATTGTCAGCTCAAGCATAAAATCTAAGATTATTATGTGAAATTGTTCGGAAAAATATAAGGGTCTTTCTAAAAGTCATAAAAATTATTGAACTGAAAAATTATCATTGATAAATACATAATAATTAATTTTAAGTGATGTTATTTAACTTGTGCAAAAGCATAGTAGGAAAGCAGCTCACTAGATAATCTAAATATCAACAGGGATACCAACATAATAAGACAAAAAAATGAAGTGAAATTGCTCTACTTTTCGTTCAGTTGCCAAACCTAACCATGAAGTAGTTCATGTTCATTCGCTTTGGAAGTGGTTTAAGTTATGTCTCCAAATCTGTCTGTCAAATCTGTCTCTTATTGATTTAATGAGAAATATCATATTGTTTCCTAGAATTTAACATAATTTGCAATCATGTAGTATTGTGGAACAAGCACAAAATGAGTCATCCTTATAACTCTATTTTCATATTTTTCGAGAAGGTAATTTCAACTGTTTCTTTGGATATTATGATCCCTAAATGATATATTGTGATCTCTAATTTTTTCCAATAAATAAGAACGTTTGTAAGAAAGGAATATTGCTTCTCTTAATGCTTGAACTTCTTTCTCTATTCTCGTGTCCTTCCTTTCGTATTTATTTGTTGTGATTTTTTCAATCATTCTTACCATGAAAGAGGCAGAGGCCAACAATGTTCACCATAAGGCCGAGTGTCCCAACCGCAACGAGCAATTGTGATTTGTGAATTTCCTCGACTTCGATAAATCTTTTGCAAGCTTCAACCGTAATACTAAAACAGAGGGCAACTAAGAAGACGGCGTTTACTAAGGCACCCAAAACTTCTGCCCTGGCCCATCCAAATGTGTTTTTCGACCATTTCTTTGGCGACATCTGCAATTTAAATATTTATAATTATCAAATTGAAATATAGCAGTTTCCAAATCATTTAATAACGTAATTTCGGCAATCTTCTAAATTTTGAGCCCTATAAATGAAAAATCTTCAATTTGAATAAATTGCCTAATTTTGAACCTAGAATATAAAGTCAAACAATTTGAAGAATTTCAGTAAAAAATTGTACAATACTGCAGGTTTGGATTTGAAATCGTACAATTTGAAATTTAAAACGTTCCGATTTGGAGGGCTTTTATTTCAAATTTCAAACTTTTCTGACGTCTGATTTGAAAGTTGAATTATGATTGTTGTTTGTAATTTGAATTGTCTCATATATTATGATGTGTATCCAAATTTTGTTGCAAGAAAAAAGGTCGGTACGGTAGGAATCGGGTAAGTATAACATGGCCTTAGACAAAGAATTTCATCAATTACAATTTTTCTTCGCATACTTTTCCTGAAAAATAGATTTTCAAGATGACTAGATTCCGATTAAATTACTCCAGAAATAACATCGAAACATTAAAAAGTGTGTGACTCCAAAATTGAAGAATCAAAACCGGCGAAATCGATTCTGAGGTATTTCAAACGGAAAGCCTTCCAATAAATGAATAAATGCTTTCAGAATTTCAAACGCTATCGAACTAAGCACTCTGAATTCTGGAGCTTCCTAAATTAATATGAAAAATCTTTTACAGAAAAATCACTATCCAGGTGGATGAAGATAGTTGTGAATATTTGAATTTTCCAAAACCTTGAGTGGGACATTTTTTCAGTAATTTAAATTTTCGAGTTTACAATTTTTTCAAAGATTTAAGAGTTTTTGCCGAATTGTATTTTTTTTCATAGTATCTATTTGAGCTACACAAATGCATTTTTCCAAGCTAAGTGTTCATTGGATTGAAATTTAATACTTCGAACAAGGACAAGAATAGCTTTTACCACTGTGAGTGCAAAAACCGTTCAATTCTTGATGACAATTTGCGAGTGTGTTTATTTATAGATAAGGATATTTATTCGCGGATGAAAAATGCAACGTCTTCATGGAATGTTAATGTTTTCTGTATTCTTACATACCCAATATTCAATTAGTTTTGCTTGAAAAAATTGAAACGATTTTTCAAGGGCTTTTGAAAAATATGAAAAATTAAGGCTGAAATTCAAATTAACGAACTTACTCTTTATTTTTCGTGAGAGAAGAAAATAACTTCATGAATACAGAGGACATCGTAGCGTAATTTATTTTAATTGAGAAAAGGAAACCTACACTCGTACAGAATGTGTTTGATAAAGTACAAAAAGCAGAGGTGATATTCGTTGTCGCTTCATGAACACAAATCTTATTCAATGAACATTCAAACTGAAGATATTAATTTTATAAAAAAGGAAAAAGTTCCGTATATATTTAGAAACAATTCTAAGATTTTGTTCTGAAAAAGAAGAAACTCTGTAGAACAAATATCGCAATGTTTGTGAACAATAGAGGAAAAATCGGAATTTGGTACAAATAAACTAACATATTGAATGTAATTAAGTAGATTAGACGTTTTTGAATTCTTTAAATATAAAGAAAGTTCGTACTAATTGAGTGCTTCACCATAATTCAATTTATGATGAAATTTGGAATAAATAGAACCAATCATTCAAAAAATGTTGCTACACTCTGACAATCGTTCGAAATCTTTGTTTACAGGAATTTAAGAATGATCTAGAATCTTGGATTGGAGTTCACAAAAAAAACTCTTATAAAGTCACAATATAAATATACTAATGATTTGTAAGTTTTTACTTGGATTAAACCTTGAATTAACTTTGATTGGGACAAAGGATGCAAAGAAAGTAACGGACATATTATAATTATCATGACCTTCTTTTTTTACATCACAGAAAAAAGTTTTATGCAATTGACAAGCACATGAAAACCGATCAACTTGAAGGAGAAGAGGGAATGCGCAAATCAATGTCTATTATGTTTTATTATCACTTGAAACAAATTGAAGGATTATTTTCCGTGATTTTTTATATTGAGAAGTGAGTTATGTATGCTCCTCATTTTTAAATTTTTCAAATATTTGATAAATTTCGATCATTTAATTGTAAGTGAATTATATATACATAGTAAATCTGATAATTGTTTTATATTCCAAATAAATCGATAATTTCTTCTTTGAACGGATGAATATAATATTAATATATTAATCCCATGCTGCGCGCTGGCTTTTCAATTTTTTCACATTTGTGTATAGACCTTCTAAAATTAATAGTTGAACTACTGAAAACTGCAATTTGGTGATGATAAATTCTCTTTTGTGAAAACTCCATCGGCTTCAATAAATAAATTCTCATCGCGTGCATCTCATTTCGCACTCGAATAAAGTATGTTCAAAACGTTAAATTTTCCTTATTATATTCAACTTTCTTTATTACATATATGTTATATTAATTTCTGCATCCAGGTCTAGGACTTACATTTTAGACGGAAAATATTGCCGTTTAACATTTTATTGCATCATTTTATTGTGAAAAGATGGTCAAAATCTAGTTTGTAGATCCAATTTAGAATAATGGTGAGCTAGACCAAAAATACAATTTATTGTATCTTGTATTATTATCCTTAAAAATCAATTAAGAAGATTGTATTGTTATTTTTCACAATCGAAACAAAAAAAAACCCTACTCCCAAAAAATGGTCACTATTAAATATTCAGATTTCTTCTGTTTATTTTCATTCGTATCTTGAAGGTTGCTACAAAATCCTAATTAAAAAATTCTCTGATCTCTGCCTGACCAATTCTTTATGTTTCCTGACCGTTATGAATTTTTTTCCCCGGGCACAAAAACCATTTTATACTGTATGACAACATTCATACAGAATTGTATGGTCTGCGACTCCAAAATTTCCCTGACTCTCCCAGGTTTGCCCCGGAAATCCTTGACTTTCCTTTCCCAGTTCTACATTCCCTGGATTTCTGAAATTCCCTGACCAGTGGCAACTCTGATCTTGCACCACCGCAAAACCTGTCTTCTTTCCAGAATTAGGTGCTCTCGAAACGTGAAGTGTTAATAAAATCCAGAACAGTCAATTTTCACACAAAACCAATTCCTTGGCATTAGGAAGAGAATGTAAAAATAAAAACTTACCTTTACAGAGAGAAATGCAACAACCAATGCTGCCACATCGGACAGCATATGAAAACTATCGGCTATCAGAGCCATTGAATTTGTAACGTATCCTACTATTATTTCCACCAAAAAGAAAAATGTCGTCAGCCACAACATTGTCAGCAGGCGACATTTCTTCCCCGAGTATCGTCCCATTTTTTATATTTATTCCTGAAACAAACAAAAATAAAATTATAAACAGAAACAGAAATTTTGATCGGTAGGACGAATAATATTTAACATGATTCCACTATTGATCTATAAACTTTTGTGTGGAAACTCGAACATTGAGAAAAAAAATCTCGGTCATTTCCAGGGTTCAGAGGGTAACAGAACCTTTGAGGGATATCCTACTATCGCGGTCAAAGATTAAATTCTTTCTATTCCTACTATTTTTGCAAGTACATTTATTTTTGATCATTCAGAATTTAACTACAGATCATTTTGTGACTTATATTTAAAAATAACATTCAAGTTTCACTTCAAAGAATCAACTGTTTCCTTGACCAACGATTCCCCCTCAGTAATTGGTTTAGTTACCCAACACTTTTTCCCGGAAATTTACATTTTTAGATTAAATAGACATTCAAAATTATACAATTCTGAACTGAAAGCATTCAATAACGGAAATTGAAATCAAACAATATTTATTTTGAGGCCTTCAAATATAAATATTTTCTGTATTACGAATTTCAAACTGAATTTTTAAATATTTGAAACGTTAGAAATTTCATACTTTTTAACCCAAGGGTTTTTTAAGGTCAGGAGTTTCAAAACAGCAAACAATTTTTATCCAAATTAAAACCTTTAAAATTGAACAATTCTCGTATTATATTACATTCAGAACACATATTTCAATTTGAAATTGGCTAATTTTATAAGTTCCGATTTTGAAATAAATAATTTTGTAACGCCATCAGTTTCAAATTTTCACAATTATTTTTGAATTTTTCAAAGATCAAGTCAAACGCTTTCAACTTCTTAACTCAATTGTTAAATTTTATATGATTAGTCAACTTTCGAGACACATATCGGAAATCAGGGCCCAGGAAAACCGTCCAAGAATTACGACTTCTGAATCGAATAAAATTGTCCAGTTCACAGCATATAAGAGTTCTTAAAGAAAAAAATATCTTCATTACAAATAATTAAACAATGGAAGTGTCAAGTGTTTGATGCAAAACGTTATCTTTGAGTAGGGAAATTCTAAAATCATGAAAGCAATGTTTTGATTCAATAAAATTCATCTTGATTCCTCAAGGTTTATAGGTCTTCAAGCATAGAAGATATTGGATTTGAAAACTTATACCATGTAATGACTGAAAGCAAATGAAATTTGAGCGCACCCAACTTTGCATCAACTAAATATTGGAAGAATTCAATGTTTAATAATCTCCGGAATTGGAAGATTTATTTGCTTTTATTGATTAAAAAATATTCATTTTTACGAGCAAGCTGGAATTTTTAATTATCATTTTATTTTAGTAGAATAGAAACATGAGGTGGTCAGGTAGTCGTGGGGGTTAAGGTATGAGCTTTGGACCCTCTCCGTCTGATTGTAGGTTCGATTCCCGCCTCGCACTTTGGAAGAGCTTCAGCGGGCCACGGAGAGTCGTGAGTCCGGTAGCTCTAGAGTTCTTTCAAGTTCTCTCAGTATTACGTAGTTGTTGCTCTTGGTAGTTCAGAACCCACCTTTAGCTGTAGGTAAAGGAATAGAGAGAAGGTTATTTAGAGACTCTCAAGTCCGTAACAGGGAGAGAGTATAATCAAATATTCCAACAGTAGAATAGAAACAGAATTTAAAGGTATCATGATTCTCAAATGATATCTTAAATGTAATTTTTATCATTTTCTTCAAGGGTGTAAGTAGGTTTGAAGAGTGATTGTTGAGCAATGTGATTCTCGCAAAGCGAAAGATCTCACAATGGAATCTCAGACAAATTGGAGCATCATTCAATGTCTGGTTAAGCAAATTATCAATACGCACTGTATAGTAGGTATACGCTTTCTATTGATGGTCTCAGACAAAGCAGCATTTGATGATGATGAGCAAGATAATGATAAGTTTCATGCTTGCCAAGATATGAAAACTGCCCGCGATACAATCTTTGCATTGCTACTATTAGGCACTAATCTTGTCCAAAACCGCTCCAATTCGTAAGTTTTTTACACAACAAACATTTATTGTGAAACATTCCCGTATTATACTCATCAAACTTCATAGCTCACAAATA
This sequence comes from Neuroterus valhalla, assembly GCA_011762715.2. Classification (NCBI taxonomy): domain Eukaryota; kingdom Metazoa; phylum Arthropoda; class Insecta; order Hymenoptera; family Cynipidae; genus Neuroterus; species Neuroterus valhalla. Next base: position 11,234 of record WSXT02241028.1, read on the forward strand.
TCTTCGATTTTTTCTAATTCCTGTTTCAAATGTGGTACATTTTTTAGTTCAGAAATTCAGTGAATTTGGATTTGAAAATAAAAAAATTCAAGACTGTACAAGATTGAACAATTTGAAATTGAAGCTTTGAATGTCAAAACTTCCATGAATATCGTCACGATAGATTCTTCCGAAATTCAAAAGTCGGAAAGCAATCTTCAAAACCAAAATCAAATTTCAAGTTTGAGAATAAAAAATTAGACAATATCGACGTTAAACATTCAAAATTAAGTACTAAAAAGTTCTACATGCAGGAATGTACATTGCGTCTTTCCAGGCGTAATAAAATTGAGATCGAAATTGATTTGATCAATTATACGTTTCGACCTAAGGTTAGGGGCACTCATAAAAGATTTTATTAATTTCGCCTATCAGCCCAGTTATCTAGTTTCTCCGTCATGCTAAATTATTCTCGTTTTTAAGAGGTAAATTTATAACTTTTTCCCTTTCATACATAAAAATTTAGAACTCAAAGATAATAATTTATTTAAACTTGAATACATGCTCTTACCCATTAAAATTTTATCTGAAGAAAATGTTTAACTCTACAAAAATATTTATGAAGGCAATATTTTTATAGTTGAATTTTGTCATATATGAAGGAACCGAAAGTTACTCCACGTTTTTTCAACTTCAAGGAATTTGCAGCATAACAAATAAAAAATGCAATTTAAACCTAAAATTGATCTCTCTTTTTCCGGATAAAATGTATATTCGCGGGAAACTTCGATGCGGGATCAAAACGAACCAATTTTTCAGTTTGGGTATTCATCGACTTATGAAGGAAGAAAAAAAAGAACCTGCCTAATTATTTGTTTCGTGCGTATTGATCAAAAGATCAAAAATGATCCTTTCGAATGAAATAATTTGTTTTAGTTTTAAAAAAATATTTTCCTCGTTTAAGAAATCTCAAAGTGAAATAACTCAATTCTAATGGGAAGCAGAAGATACTGCAGTGAAAAACCGGTATGGTCTTCAGCAGTATATTCTAGCGCGGCGCTCCAGATTTTTTGGTCGCACGCCCTATAATTTGGTTTTCTCGTCCCACAATATCGGTATGGGCAGGAGACCTGTACCAACCTTAGCTGGTGACTATTTGACAAGTAACGAAATTTCAGAGGTTAAACTCTCCTGACAATTTGAGAAAGCACACGTAATTTGGTAGATTTACCTTCAAATACTTGCTGAAATTCCTTCAGTTGCCAATCTATCAATTTTCTTTTCACCCACTCATCCATATTCCAAAGAACACAACAAAATTGAGAGATCGTAAACAGCCACTTTCCACGACAACGACACAACGAAGTTGCTTCCGAACGCCAAACCGGGTTTGGGTTAAATACCTAGAAAATTTACCTGTCACGGAAAAGAGAATGGGCAGCATCCTGATACCGTTACAGCTAAAAAAGGTTTAGCTGGGACAGCCATATCGGTTTTTCAGTGTGATAAGATGAAAACGATTTGGGTTATTCTGCTTTGATCCGAAAAACCGTTTCCGCACTATCAAAATTTTTAAGTACAATATTTGTTTGTATTTTTACTCCATGCCATTAAAAAATGCCATGCCAAACCCTACATTACCTGAAAACTGTAACGCATTACTGTCTAGCGCTAAAAATTAAATAACATTACATTCACGTTTTCGAATTACATATATATCTTTAGAATGGAGATAATTCACAGAAATTTTAAAGATAAATTTGTATTTTTTCAATTTGAAAATTGTATTTAATAGACATTCTTCCTTCCTAACTGCAATTTCAAGATAAAGAGACCAGCTTTTGATTTGGTGATATTTAAAACCTGAAAAGCTTTAAATCGAATAAGAAAATATTCATGAAAATCGAATTCCCTTACGTACATGCTATCTTTTCAATTCACCTATTTTCTTGGAAAAAATAAACCAATTCAACCTAGGTACACAGAAATTCGTTTTTTAAATTTCCTAATTTCTCCAGTATAGCAGAGGATATTTTTTATCTCACAATACAGTGAAACCTCGATAATTTGAACCTATATAATATGAATTTAGTATAATTCCAACTCTGCAAAACGTTCTCGAGGGCCGAAATGAACCCTTCCATGCTTTGAGGGCAGTTTTCCAAAATTTTCACGTTCAGTGAAGTTTAGAAGCGTTGGGCGTGTTTAAACTTGGATGGGTAACCGTTCGAGAATACCGCGTGCTGTTGGGATGTTGGCGGGAGTACTTGATGGTACAAAAAAAAAAATCTATTCACTGGAAAAAGTTTTGCAATGTCTGTACCGAACGAACTTCAAGGGAAATTCAAAATACGTTCTACGGAACATATTTCAAACGTAATAACGTTTTATGTACGTGCATACTCTTATTCTCGAGTTCAATAATTCCTAGTTTTTCCTGATCCCGAAGCACTTCGCATGATCGAGGTTTCTCGGTATATAAATTTATTATATCAATCAATAGAGTTACATTTTTTTGAACGTCAAAATCCTTTTTTTCCTTAAATTCCTTCTTTATTGTATAACTAACCGAGAACTGTCAAAACTACTTTTTGCAAGTTCACAAAAGATTTCATAGAACGCACGAGGAAAAAAAAAGGTTTGCAAATATAGAAATTCCTTGAACCAAATAGAACTTGCCTAATCATCAACGCACATAATTTTCAATGAAATTGCATCCAAAAATGTTAGAAAACATAACCAAGAAATTAAAGAAAATTCGTTTCTCAAGAAGAAAATTGTCCACTTTTTCTATGCAGTTTATTATTATTCTATGTAAAATTTTTGACGTTTCACTGAGGATGATTCACAAGGATGAATAAGCGGCGCGTCCTTGCAAGTATTAAAAATCGACGAACAGAACGGAAAAAGGTAAAAATCGAATGCTGGACTTCTGAGAAAAATTCCGAAGCAGACGAAATTTCCAATTTCTGTGTATAGAGATTTAAAGAGGTGGAAATCGGATCAAAAAGACTCACTTGCTTTTTTTGAGAAAGAGACGAACGTGCCCAATTCTCAAAAGGTTTCTCAAGATTTCTGTCAAGTAAAGGTGTTTGAAGATTTCCTGTATGAAACGTACATTAACATTTTAGGTTCACGCTTTATGCGGCATGAAAATTCATGAGAAAGTAGAGCTCGTAGCTCGGTGGATGCTTGGAAATGTCACTTCATTGTCAATTCAGGAATTGAATCAGTGATGGAAATGGACGGAAAATGCAGCACTGAATTCTTTACATTTGCATGTGCACAATCCCTCACTTCACATGCTTCAGAGCCAACTGATTTCCGAAAACTCTACCGAAAACTTGCTATAAGATTCTTAACGTCACATGACGTCACAAAAATAACTGATTTGTCGTTCGTACGATAGTTCGTAGATGGCATAAAAATCTCTTCATTCAGCGGGAATTTTAAATTACATTCAAAGTTTGATTTTTCAAAAGAGATTTTCTTTGCCTTCAAAGTAAAGGAACACGATAGGACATGCTTAAAATTGAGAAGTGAAATTCTTTGCGAAACTGTCAAATCTCCTGCAATAAGACTGCCTGTAACTGGTACGTAACCGCTGTTACAAACTTGTTGAGTTCTAGGACACTTTACTTTTGGTTCCGTACAAGCAAAACTGTTTTGTATATCCGTATGAGACACATGAATTTCGAAAGGTGATTCAGAGAAAAACAAATTCTTTTTTCCTCAAAATTGAAACACATCTCAAATTTGTAGTTCCCCCTCTTGTGGTTAAACTACGTAATACATATGGTAGAAATACATACTGTTTCGCTGACCGTTATTTGCAGTTTGCGGATGGACTTTCTTCGTTCATACAAGTTCATGTCCAAAAGTCGAAATAATTAAGCTCAGCCTGAAGATGGCTTCAATGTAAGATGTGACCGAAAATCCCAAAAAATAAATAATGCCAAATACCAAAGTGACAATAATCAGGACTACCAATAAATTAGATATTCTCGTCTCATCTAGTATAGTTAATGGCACGAAAGTTGGTAAAACCGTTATTCAGTCTCTTTAAATCCGGGTGTTACACTTGTCTTGCCCTAAACTATGTTGGAGATTTCGTTATGGTAAGTAAATTGGTGAATAGTAACTAATTAGAGCAAGGGAGGAATATTTCTATAGAGAGTTTAGCTCATTACTAAAAATGCTGTCTTATCAAGTATCAGGTTTTTAGCTGATGTTGGGGATGTTGGGCATAATATATTTTTGGGTTAGGTTTGTTTACAGTTTACACGCGACACCCTGTGCCCTCAAGTGCTGGTAATAAAGTTTTCTATCTGTGAAACCCATGGAGAATAGACATAAGGAGACCAATCTGTAATGTATGGACTTCACCGAAAACGGTCGCTTTTCTGTTGCCAC
>WSXT02241039.1:0-15623 GCA_011762715.2 Neuroterus valhalla
TGGACACAAACTACGGCTTTGTGCGTTATCAATCGCGAAATTCTTTTTTATAGGATTATAGTTGGGAGTTTTAGAATCGGATACCTCCAGCGATAATGTTTCATAAATGACGTGATTGTGCCTAATCATCCAATTCCTGGTGGGAAATTGAAATTTATCTGCAATCCCCGCGCAGACATATGGTGTGCTGCGAAAATACATTAGCGTCACCAATTCCAGAGTCGGTTAGTGCAATACCCTTAAGTAATTAGAACAAAGTTAAATTATTCAAATGTTAACTATTCAATTATTTCAAATCAATTATTCGTTGATACAGGAATAATTTTTAATTTCTTGAGTGTGTGGCCATGCCTCGCTTGAAAAATCAGTTTCCGTCCGATTACTGGAGTTTAGCAGCGTTGGTCGTGGTAGTACTTGGATGGGTAAAGATCTTCGAGACCCCGTGCTGTTGGCATATTGGCGCGAGACTGTGTCCTCCTGTGTATGCAACACAACCTATACAACGCAAATTATAACTCTTTATGAGTTACGCTTGCCCCGCAAGGGATTTGTCTAATCTGCTTATCATCTGTATCAGCATTTAGGGCCAGCGCGTGTAAAATCCTTTCCAAAATACGTCAGTCAGAGAAGACAAGGTTGATTCGCGCGAGGTCTCAGCAGCATCCGTCGACCTTGTAAGGTAAGAACTCCGATCGGAACAGGAAACACTTAATGTTCCTCGAAATGAATCCTTAATATCCTCCTTGATGCTCCACCCGCTTCTCGTCGCACGTGTTGCGCTGCGATTGTCGCGCGAAAGGTCAACTTTAATAAAAGGAACTCCGACAAGGGAGGGTTCTGGAAAGTCGAGTAGATAAACGCGTCGTGTAGCGCAAACGTCTGTCCGTGGTTCGGGATATTTCGGAGAAGTAAATTTGAAAGAAGGACTTGGTCCGTGAATCGTCGCACGTCCTATCCTGGTCTAGTGGGACTATAATTTTTCCAAACCGTTAACGAGAGTGAAATCGCGCAAATGTACTGATGATCCACATATTCACGATCCCCATATCCTGACGTGTGAAGATGATAAAAACGGTGTGCCATTCTCTGTGTTCTACATAATAAACACAACCACGCATATCTTCCGGTAATGACCCTTTCAAGCGAACCCGAAAATTGTTAGACTGTTTGCCATACTTCTACGTAGAGCTTTCCACACGATCAGCACAAACTTCCGTCCGCGTTTGGATGTATTCCGAGGAAGTTAATTTGAAAGGAGAACTTGGTCCGTGACTCACCTCACGTTCTATCACGGTTTATCGGGACTCTATTTTCCTCGAACCAGAAACAGAAGCGAAACCGCCCGCATCTACTGGGGATCCACAAATTAACGATTCGCATTTCCTGACGTGTAATAACGATACAAACTGTTTGATATTCTCTCTGTTCTACACCATAAACACAACTACGAATATCTTCTGGTAAGCATCCTTTTCAGCGAACCCAAAAATTGTGAGACTGAATGCCATCTTTCCTACGTAGAGCTTTTCTCACGATCAGCACAAACGTCCGCCCACGTTTGGAGATATTTCGAAGAAGATAATTTGAAAGGAGAACTTGGTCCGTGAGTCGTTGCACGTCCTATTTCGGTTTATCGGGACTCTTCTTTCTCTGAAACAGTAACAGAAGTGAAACCGCTCGCATCTACTGCTGATCCTCAAATTTACGATTCGAATATCCTGACGTGTAATAACGATACAAACTGTGTGCTATTCTCTCAGTTCTTTACGATAAGTACAACCACACATATCTTCTGGTAAGGATTCTTTTCAGCGAACCCGGAAGTTGTGAGACTGTGTGCCATCCTTCCAAAGTAGAGCTTTCCTTACGATCAGCACAAACGTCGACCCACGTTTGAAGATATTTCGAGAAAGTTAATATGAAAGGACAACTCAGTCCGTAAGTCATCTCACGTCCTATACCGGTTTATCCGGACTCTACTTTTTCCGAATCGATAACGGAAGTGAAAACGCCTGCATCTACTAGTGATTCCCAAATATACGATCTGAATATCCTGACGTGTAACAACTATCAAATCTGTGGCCGAATCTGTGTCCGAATCTGTGGGTTTTGTATCGTTGAGAAGAGAAACTTTAGGGCAACAATCGTGACGTGGTGTGTCAGAAGTTGCAGGTAGAACGTAAAGTGTTAAGGTCCTTGTACACAATATTTTCTCTAAATAAAATTTCCTGGCTGCACTGTTGAATATTCGGTTCTCATCTTTCACACACGTGATCTACATAGTAGCGGCTCGAACGTAGTTGAGTCGCTTTTTGGAAAATTGTTCCTATTCTGTTTAATAATCGAAAACAAAAGAACAATGTAAGTGACGCTCAGAGTTTGCAATGACCGTTCGTTAGTTGTTCCTTGCGTGAGTGCATCGAAAAAAGCACGAGGGAGAAGGCCTTGGTCCTGTTCCGTGGACTTGACTTTTTTCATCTCTGGTGTCGGTCGCATATTTATCCATGAGGAATGGCTCTTCTATTGTGATGAGTTCAAAGTGGATCACGAAAATTCGAATGATGAGAACATGACCTAATTGAATTTCCATCGGGCGATTCATTTTCTACGTAAAACTTAGAAAAAGTGGAAAAAAGATAAATAATAATCGGTTGATTTTAGTAGTAACGACGAAAACTGTAATTGACGCAACAGACCAATCACTCGGCACGCTGAGAGCCCTCCAAAGAAGTGAAGAGAGCATGCGTGGTGTGCGTCGTTTCCCTTACTTACGCGTTGCCAGACCCCACAGGTTTGTGCTCCGTCCCGTTAATTTCTATGTCCATGATCTTAACAAAACTTGACAATCGTAAACCAGCAGTACGCTAATAGTATATTACATGACGAGTGGCGGATGGCGCAGATTACTGACGAGCATGGAGTTGCTGTCCCGAGCGAAGCGAGGAAAGCACCACGCGAGTCAGTGATCTCCGCCATTCGCCACTTGCCATATACGATATTTTTCATAACAAGTGCATCGAAAACTTGACTTTCGACGACTCTTGAGTGATAGCAAAATAAGAAGAATTAGAGTTTCAAGGTAATGGTTGACAACATGTGACATCTGATTTACTTTCGCCGCTCCAGCTGATTTGTATTTACCGCTAGTGTCGAATAGAAATCTCGGCAGTATTCCGACATATCCGCATCTCTCAAGAGGCGGCAAAGTCGAATTTTCGTTGCACGTGTTATGAAAGACTTTTTTTCAGTTGTGCCTTACTTCTCAAGTATATTCCACTCTGATGATTTTTTTATAAGACCAAATGTTCTCCTAAAAACAGAGGGTAGGCGCAATTTCTTATTTCATCTCTAGAAATAGAGTTTCTTCGACGTATGTGTAACAAGGAGGAAAAAATCAATATAACTTCTGAAAAGTTCCCAAGCGATTATCGAAGATACTCATAAGTAGCTGTAAATTTTGGGAAAAATCATTCGTTTTTATGAATGTTCACACTTGAATTGAAACTGTCATTCCAACTCCTGAAAGACAATGAGTGATGAATACTTGCGTAGCGAAGGAGAGTTCATCTCTGGAGAGTCAGGATGCCGGTACCTCTAGAGAAAAAGGTTACTCCAAGTACCTAAAGCTGCTGTTGATGGTGTTTCAGGACCCCCGTTAAGCTTTTAGGTCCCTTCTACCGCCAAGGAAGTAATAGGTTATGTAAAGGAATATTGGTGAGGTACGAGAAAAACGTAAATCCATAGGAGACACATTGAATCGTCCAATCTAAAAAAAACTTACGGACAACAACAGTCGGGAACTAAATCTGAACAACTCTTTGTGGATATATCTACAGTTTTTAAAAATTTATTCATGAAGGACTGAATGCTCTGAATATTTTAAAGTTGCCTACTTTTTGATCATTGCAGACGTTGCAGGTAAAAGCATACCTCGTAAATATAACGCGAAGGTTTCTGTTCCAGAGAAACGAAAGGCGTGAGAAAGAGCAGCGTGAACTTGCAAGACTAGCTGCTAAAGAAGCTGGGTTTGGTAGTGATGAGAGGATGTCGGAAATTTCTGGATCACAATCTGTTACAAACAGTGATACCTACACACAGGTAACAATTATTTGATTTAATATTTCTTTCTACCTTGAGATTGACCTAAGTATCACATAGATCAAAAAAGTTCAATCATCCAAAAACTACAATTTAACAGAATTTTTTCCGGACCTGCACGAACATTTCATCTGGACAACAAAAAACGTAAAAACAAACCATCCCCAAGGTTTTGTTACATAATATCACTAACTCGACTTACTTACTGTCATAAATAGAACAAACCTTTCTAACACATTGTTTTGTTATTCAGAAAGGATACTCTTCCCGGCAAGAAAAGTATACATCTCAACCCAAAAGAGAGTTGTGAGGCACTTGTAAATTATTGGACGACAGTTCGTCGGCCAAATTCCATGTTATATAAAAAGAGACCAGAAAAAAGTAATTCTCCATATTGATTGTTTTTAAGTTGACGTGTATGGGAAACATCATAATTTTATAAGTTTTGGTCTTACTAGTTATATGTTCTGTCCATGTTTGGAGGCTGAAAGCTATCCATTCTAGTTTAGTCTATACAGGGTTTATACTGCAGGTGACATTGAAGTTGGCATTAGAGGCGGCATTTAATAAGCTTCAATTGCTTTCGCGATCATTCCCAGCCAAGGATAGTGATATGTTTAAAGGAACGGTCACGAGTAACGTTCAGTGTTTCTGTAAATCCTTTATTGTTCCTCAAAGAGAAAGTGTCAAGAGGTATGACGCTAAGAGTTCCAAATATGAAATATATTTCCTAGTCAGAAAGGAAACTTTCGAGTTAAATTCGAATAATTACCCGAATTATCATTTGAAACTATCATACTAATTTCAATCATGAAATAATTCTCAAAATTACTTACAGTTAACTTACAATATACTTATGGTCAGGGTATAGCTTTGGACCCACTCCGTTTGGTTTCGGGTTTGATTCCCGCCTTGCGCTCTGAAAGAGCTTCAGTGGTCCACAGAGAGTCATGCGAATTGTACCTCTAGACTTCTACAGGTTCTCCAGTACCTGTTGTTCTTGGTGGTTCGGAACTCACTTCAAGCTGTAGGTCTCCCTCAGAACTGAGGTAGTTTTAAATGAGTTCGTGGTGAAGTCTATCCTTATATACCTCACCACGAACTCTTTTAAAACTACTACTACTACAACTACTTCTACTAATAGAGGAAAGGTTCTGTAAAGACTCTGAAGTCCGTAAAAGACAGAGGGTATACACAAAATGTCCAACATGAGTTCAATGTTGGTGTAAATTGTAATTCCGTATTCAATTTACTTTGATACTAAGATTACAGTGAAAACATTTCTGGAAATAAGTTTCTCAGTAAGAACTCAACAAAATAAAGAACCAAAATAGACATCGCGTCAGTTAGCGACCTTCATGATCTAGCAGCTGGACGCAAGCTTCAAATTTGCTACTTCGCTTTGGTAAGAAAGCTAAGTGAATATAGGTCACTGGGGCTAACTAACATACTAATGCAGACATTAAAACTTCAAATGAGCGTGACTATGAAACTTTAGGTCAACCCAGATTATCTTCAACTCACAAGGAAAGTCTTTCAAGTGTCCCTCGCCAATTCGATTCTCCCTTAAATATGTTGAAGTACTCGAAAAACTAAGCGACACATATTTTTCCTCACCTGCGGAGAAACACTTTAAGGGGGTGAAACAGCCCCTCGAAAATAGGGGTCGCGAGTGTCGATCGTATAGTATTGTGTATAAAAACTAAATTGATTTCGATCAAACTTACTGGAAAAGTTTTCTCGCGATGAAAGTTGAGTAACGTAACTTTCTCCAAAAAAAATATATGTATTGAGGGGGTAAACCACCCCTACATATTAATAAGGTTGTTCTGGAAATTTTTAAATCAACAGAAAAATTTTCAAAATATATATTTTGCAGTTGAGGCAAAAATAAAGTTTTCCAGCGGAAAACAGCATTGAAGAGGGTAACTACCCCTACACATAGATTTATTCTTCAAATTTTGAACAATAGTGGTTCTCGTCAAAAAAATGTTTTGAACATAGTGATTTTTTACACCATGAACATCGAATTACAGCAATATTAGTACAACCTGATATATCACAACGAGTTCTACAGGAATCACCGTGGCTGAAGTCCACCGGGTTTTCAAATTTTCCTGGTTTTTCTGCAATATATCCGCTTTCATACCATGAATATTCAAAAAGAACAGCATATCTCGGCGAGCTTAATTGATTATATACCAAAGACTGAAGCTTAATAATATTGTTTCTGATATGTAAATTGATATCGTAATTCATTGAAATAACAGAATCGGAAAAGTGACACACATAATTTTTCCAGACTCTGAACCAAAATACATCGAAAGGTTGAATTTTTCCTGTTGTTCCTGTTTGAATAATTTTAAAATTTACAATTTAATTGGAGGGTGCTGCTTTTTCCACTACAGTTGGGCAATGCCCACTTCATGAATCAAGGAGTAAAACGCTATTTGGTCCTACATTTGAAAAATAAATGTCCTCCAACCAAATCTTGAAGTGATCTGCAAATGATAAAAGCAATCATCAATGCTTCCATACAATTTTAAATAGAAGTAGATAATGAAATGTTACCTGAGGTTATATTCTTTCATGGCATCCATGAAAATTGCTTCGAAATGTTCTTTCAATTCAATTTCCTTTATGTTTATCGGAGTTTCTTTCATATTGAATGATTGGAATGTATAAAACAGTAAATTTATAGCATTCCAAGGATTCAAACTTTGAAAATAAACTTGAAAAATAATGTGTACAAGATTTAATTAGAAAGGTTGATAATGCGAAACAATTTAGGGGTAGTTACCTTCTTCAATGCTGTTTTCCTCTTAAAAGTACCTTAATACCTTTATACTCTTTTTTGTTTGCAACACGTATTTTTTTCGGAATTTTTCGCTCAATTTTAGACTTATTTGGCTATTTTATACATAATTAGGGGGTGGTTCACCCCCGTGTGATTTTTTTATTCATGTTGGATTGACTCCATTTTACTTCCATCGTTTTAAAACAAATTTAAAAATTTTTTTATGTATGGAAAGTATATGTTATCATATACACAAGATGAAAAGTGTTTAGGGGTAGCTACCCCTATAAATTTAGAAAACAAATTTTTTGGTGAAACAGGTAAACTTTATTTTTGTCTCAACTGCAAAATACATATTTTTCGAATTTTTCCTATTGAATTTAAAAATTTTCAGCACAACCTTAATAATTTGTAGGGGTGGTTTACCCCTTCAATATATATTTTTTTTTGTTAAGAAAATTACGGTATTCATCTTTCATCACCTGGAAACTCTTCCAGTATGTTTGATCGAAATCAATTTAGTTTTTATACACAATACTATACGATCGACACTTGCGACCCCTATTTTCGAGGGGCTGTTTCACCCCCTTAAAGTGTTTTCCCGCAGATGAAAAAATACATGTCGCTTAGTTTTTCGAGTACTTCAACATATTTGAGGGAGAATCAAATCGGCGAGGGACACCTGAAAGACTTTCCTTGTCAGTTGAATAGTGCATTATGCACCTAGAGGGAGAAGAGGGACTTTTCTGACAAGTGTACGTTTTTAGTACGAGTCGTAGACGAGCGCGTAGTGTGAGCCGGAGACGAGTGCTAAAAATGTAAACAAGTCGAAAAAGTCCCTCTCCCCCTTGGCGCATACGATATTTTTTATAACAAATTGATGGTTTCAGACACTCCTAGAAATACAGTCACGATTTTAGCCAATATCGGTGTTCGAAAAAAGGTAGCATGATCGGAAAGGAGTTCAAATTTCGATAAAAAATGTTATATAAATTTTCGGAAATTCATGGAAATACTCGGCCATTTATGGTAATTTTACAGTAACATATGGTGACTTACCATGAATCACTGAAAATTCAATTTCAAATATTTCCGGAAATTTATGGAAACTTTCGGTCATTCATGGTAATTCTGCAGGAAAATACGATGACTTACTATGAATCACCCAAAATTCAATTTTAAAAATTTCCGGAAATTTTTCGTCATTCACGGTAATTTCACAGGAAAATATGAATACTTACCATAAATCACCCAAAATTCAATTTTAAAAATTTCCATAAATTTCCGGAAAATCTTGCAAATTTTCGCTCATTTTCACAGGTAATTTATGGTGACTTACGATAAGTACCACGAAATTGAATCGAAAAATTGTCCATTTTCCGGAAATTCTCGGTTATTTGCGGTTATCTTTTAAGTTATGTATGCGTGTCAAACGGTTTGATTCCAACCTTATTATATCGTAAAAGCATATTGCGTCAAGGGATTTCCAGCGCTAGGTGCAGAGCGTGCCTTAAACTCCCTGAGCGCCTATAGCATATACTATTAAATTTTCCTACCCACGCAGGAACGACATTTATGCACAGACAAAATGCTATCCTAAGAGGATCGAGAAAAAGGAGAGATACAGAGATCCCTGAGAGCACATGCAGCGATCTCATCAAAGATATCCGGTTCGAATGATTCTCATGATACATTCTCTCTCATGATATCATCGATTCTCTCGGAGGTTCGGCGCCTTAACAGCTTAGAACCTTAAAGCCATACCCGCGTGCCTCGAATGTGCCTCAAATGTGCCATGCTGTGCCCCTAAGACATATGAAGGGTTCACTGGCCCGTCATTGTGATGACATCGTGTATATCTCCACTCATCTCACAGTCATGTGGTGTGGCTACGGCGGTTCTACTGGGAGCTTGGATAATTTCACTGCCGATTCTACGTATCAAAAGTGCACTTTTATTTGAAGAGTTATTTGGATCAAGGTTATGCCAAGGATGGCCACGCTATCGCGGGCCGGCCAGCTTGTTCGGTAGATTGGCACGGTCAATGATAACGCCTCTCATTTGATTACAAACCATATAATGTGACAGTACTCTGTCTATAATTCGTACAGTCAATTCAAATCTTATCTAAAAGAACAGGATGAAATGAAATTGTGAAATTTTGATAAATAACAATCGAGAGAAAGGGCATTCTCGGTCAGAGAACAACGGTTCTACCGGAAGTTTCGGCAGCCGCAACAAGGCCGATCGACTTATGACGGGCGACCAGCATGCTGCCATCTTCGATTAAGTGACGTCGCGTCGTTTCCACGCCCAACTTCAGTTTGTGCGAACAATTACACCCTCCGTCATTTTTTTCTAAGAAGTTACTCCAGTCCTGGTGGACTGAGCCCTTAGTAGGTCAAAGTACGAGTGAACAAAGAATTCAGTGAACAGGGCGAGGCAATCATCGATGTTAACTAGTTCGGCGATTTCCAGAGAAAATGGTCACAAATCAACCCTATAGTTCAATATCCTTTTTCCAAAGAATTTACTCTAGTTTAAGATAATTTGATTTCATTTTGTGCGGATATTCAAATACTCCGTCAAAACTCCCACTTTACAAGATTCGGGCCACCGGCACGAATACCAGGAATCACTCTCCCCTCCACCCTCTATCATTGACTTTTCCAAAACTGAGTTGCAGATGCTCGAAAATCAACAGACCCTGATTCCCTACACCTGCATTGCTGGGTGTACAAGGAATCAAATAGTATCATTCCAGGGACGAAACAACAAATAAAAAATGGGAGCAGGAAATATGTAATTTTCAACAACAAAATATATTGTCGTTTCCCGTTAGGGTCTCAGTTCACCGACTGTTCCCGGCATGCAAAGAACTCTCTATCTGCCGAGGCACTTCCTGTCCCTCGAAGGGTCATTTGAACAAAATTGATTCTTGAGCATTCTTAATTAACAGAATCATCACTCTTACTATAGAAACTAAGCTTACTAGAATTGAAAGAAAAGTATTTCTACGAATGATCTACTAATGTGAATTAATCTTAGCCTAAGGTCGAGGGACTACTGATAAGGAGTAAGTTGACTGCAATAAATGCAGTTTTCAATTTGAACGATGCTACTTGAAATTACTTTTTTTTATGTAGGTAATTGTAGCTTATCTTAGATGCCGGAGTTTTAGATCGAACATTATTCCCTATCGCCTAACTCGGACTGTAAGTAGCGATGATGTCGATCAAAGTGTTTTGCTTGTCTTACATAAGCCTGATATTGGAACGTACTTATGAATGCCTGCCTTCAGATACTCTACTTCAGACTGCTCTCTGCATATTAGAGATCGCGGGAGTTACTCGATTAGTTCTATGCGATGTCGTATTATACGCAAAACGGGACTCGCTCCCTTGCGTTTTGATGGCTTGCTCGACAAGTCACTAGTACGCAAGTGTCTGTTATACTCATGGATTGTAGTAGCCCCTATATCAATATCGATGTGGGGTCTCGAAGTGGTATCAATCCTTGATGCAGACATAAAGGTCATATTTGATAGAGTTGATTCAGGTAAGATTCCCTCGAAAACAAAAATAAGGGTGGGTGCTGAACCAAGAGGATTGACCTTGGCCCTAAAATGGCCCTCTCCTAGTGGTTTCCCTGACAAAAAGCAGACTCAAAGGTTTATTTAGGTTGGCCGTGTCTGCCACAATTGTAGTAAAACTTTGCCCATGTGCGCTTACAATATCTCCATTCATGGCCACTACCACCACAATTGAAGCAGGGTGGCTCTGACTTGGGCTGAACCTTCCTTCTCAAGTGTACTCCCCCCATAGGTTCCTGATTCGGTCAGGTCGTGTGTTGAGCCCTTCTCTTTTTGATCGTCTCCCTTATCCTTGGAAGGATCAGGTTGTTTCTACCATTTCTGCGGCGATTACTATTACCCGACCTAGGCTCCTCATTAAGGGAGATGTTGTCACTCAGTTGATTGACCAACTTGGTCATAACCTCGATCTGTGACCCAAGGCCGTTCCCCTGGCCTTAGTGCCCGTTCCACGGGGACGTTCAGCGCCTTTGGCGTACGCCAAGTCAAGGAAGAATGATTCCTCCGGGCTTAGTGGGAGCCGCTTACCCCTGTTTTAAATGGTTGTCCTTTCCACCCCTGTGGCCAGCTGTTTGTATTCCGAGAATTCGAAACGCCGAATGACCTCTGAAAGTTAAATAGCGATGTGCCTCATCCATTTGTTCCATCATGGTTACAGGGCGTTGAAATTTTAGGGAGAGGCCCTGTGAACAGGTCAGAAAATCAGCTGTTCTTTCATCCGGACCCTGATATCGTGTCGTGATTTATTCCTCAAGACGCCATCCGTAATCCATATCTCCATACATCATGAGGAACGCAATTTTGAAAGGTTCCCAAGTAGACCAGGTATGGCAGTTATAGCGCAACCACTGCAATGGAAGTTTATCCAGAATAAACGGAATCCCTATTATTAACTCCTCGTCTGCCATTTTCAAAACCGACCGCTCTTCCTCCACCCTAGACGAAAAACTCTCCGCGCTCGTTTCATTAACTCCTGAAAAGGTGATCCCCCAGCTTTTGACTATCATGTCTACCGTTTTGTGGTCTGACCTTAGTTTGGCTAGTTATACACCCTACCATCTGATTGGGGTTCGCAAACAGCGATAAATGCCTGGGTACTTCAGAGCATGTCTACCTGGACTTGAGGCATTATATGCCTGGACATACTGGGGCCACCCGCAAACGGAGTGGACACCCCACAGTTTGCCCTCATTACGGTTTCTGGCCCTGAAAAAATGAAAGCTAGGCCAACTTCCGGTATGGATGCATTGTGTCATAATTGGCTGCGTATAACAGAATACGAACGAGGTACACGTATCGATCGCCTGAGTGCTCGTCACTTCTGTATACGCGTGGAGGGTTTCTCGCTCCAAAAGGGTAATATCCTCCCTATGCTAACCGTGGGAGATAGGAATAACTCCCGGGTGGCACCCATACCATCCTCAAGGAGTGCTGACTCACTCTTATTACGTGAATAAGTTCCAAGGCCTTGAGCCACATGTCTCAATTCTTATTCGTATTCCCGTGACCGGGACATTTCCGGAACCGAAGAAGTCCTCTTTAACTACCGCAGGACCCGAGTGCGTAGGGCCGCAAGGGAACCTTGTATATCAAGGCCTCTCTCCTGCAGGAACCGTCGGAGGTCATCCTCAGTCATAGACAAGACATAAGGTGGAATCTCGAATTCCCGAGCTTCCGGCAATCTTAATGTATTTGTTGAACGAGATGATGAAAAAAATTATTTTTCTATTATCGATCACCAATATAGTTCTAAAAAGTTCTCAAATCCAGGTGATACCTCGATGTCACAATTTGTAACAATTCATAATTTCCACCTTTCACTTCTATTTTTCTATGAATTTTGAAGTGCTACTTGAAATTCTTGAAATTCATACAAAAGACTTCAAGCCACATGTGCATTGACCTATCAATCTGCCAGTGAAACTCGCAGCCCATAAGTTGGTCATCAATAAAAACTCTTATTTTACTTTTCTCATGATTTAACAATTCTAACGTGAAGGTCTGGAGAACTATTTCCAGATAATGCCAGAAGGGCACCAGGTAGTTTGTGCCCTAAACTATCAAAATAAAATTCAGGTTTCAAGAGGCCGATTAAAATCAAATAAAAATGTACTATTTATTGAAGAGTTACTTTGATCAAGGTAATGCCAAGGATGGTCGCGATATCGCGGGCTGGCAAGCTTGTTCGGTAGAGTGGCAGGGTAAGGAACAACACTGGGTTGCAGGTCAATGAAAACGCCCTTCATTTGATTTCAAACCATATAATGTGACATTATTCTACCGATGATTCGTACAGTCAATTCTAATCTTATCTAGAAAAGCAGGACGACATATTTCTGTAAAATTTCGATGATTCACAAAAGAGAGTGTGGACTCAGCCCTTGGTAAGACAAAGTTCACTGACTCGAATACGAAAGTTACCAGTTACAGGGCGAGACAATCACAGAAGAGAAAGACACTAACCTGCAAGCTTCCTTCGGCTTCTCATGAATCCTCTTCCCGTCATTCTAATTATTCTGATTTCGTTCCAATTCTTTCCCTCACCAACCAAACTTTAATGAATGCTAAACAACGAATGCCTACATGGCGGCCGTTCGTTCCTTCCCGCGGAAGCACAGACCCCGTACCACATAAATGAGGTAGTTTGAACGGATAGACGGAGCTGTGCATGCTTGCTTACGGCGGCCATCGCCATGCCCTTGTCTACAATTCATGTTCGAATGCTTGAGTGGATAATCGACTCTGGACATTCTTGAAATGGCAGGAATCTCATCCACCAAGTTATCTGGAATTCCTCAAAATCTTGATGGTGATTCTGTCTTCCTCGCAGCCAGTCCAATAGTTGATTCATTGTTCAATATTCTTTTCCTCAACGAATTCACTGTAGTTTATGATACTTTTATTCTATTTTGTGTGGGAATCAATTGCCCTGTCACAATATAAATGTAACTTTATTCATTGATATGTGAACTTGAACTTGAACTTGAATATGTGAACTTCTTCTGCTCTCTTCCAGTAATCGTTTACTGTATTAGTTGTAAGGCTGTAGTATCGCATCAGGCTGGTTATAAAAGTCAAGAATGTTTGATCAGTTTGTTATATTGGAAACTACGGAATAAGGAAATAATAAGGAGGTGAGGTCAAAGCTGATAGATTGAGGGGAAAAAGAAGAATGAAGATCGTTTTTGTAATTTATCTTTGTCGCGGGGCCGCTAACACGAAATGTGTGCTAGCAGTAATGAGACTCTTCGGAAAATGATTCCTATATTTATTTCTGTTTCAGGATTGTAAAAGCTTATGGTATAGTGAAGAAGAATGGTGCAAATATAAAGGCATTCGTTGGCAGGAAAATAATAATAAATCCTGGAAGGTTATGAATGAATCAAAACGTAATATTCAGAAAGGGGAAAAAATGAAAGCACGCGGTTCTGCGCCTCCTATTATAACACATACAGCTCCTACTCCTCAAGACTCACCTAATTTCAATTTAGCTTCATACTACAGAGATTTACATAGCCAAGGGTTTTATCCAAAAAAATTATGTTTTGAATTCGACAGCAGACTCACTGTGAGTAGAAGACGCTGAATAACAAATGTTTATAATAAAATGTTTTCTCATTACGCTTATACTTTTTCCCTCTGCAAAATAGAACATTATGGAATATTACGTATTTTATTTCAAGCCTTAGTTGAAAAAACACATATGTTGATTCTATTAATACAATTGTTTGGAATATGAGCAAGAAGTGAATTTGGAATGGATTTGATTTCTAATATGTTATTATTCGTAAGTGTATTATAGGTATCTGTTAGCAAACGGCTTGAATGCCAATGAGTCAGTCTACGCCTAAACGAGCATCGCGTAAGTCGTGCGATAACTATACACGGAAATAATTGCCACCTTTGTGGATATGTGAAACGCGAACTTAATAGTTTGTGAATTAAATATTGTGTAACTCTTTAAATAATAGCAATACAGTTATCTTTCATATCTTTATGCCAAATTCCTAGTCTATCATTTAAATTGATCATTTCTTTACATCTTCCCACTCCACAAAATCCGAGCATGTTCCTGAGCAGTGAAATTAATTATTTTTCATAGTAATTAGCTCAGTTATCAACATTTTTTGGTCCTTCGAGCCGGATAGTGAAGTGCAATGGAAAATAAATTTGAAAAAATGGCTTAAAAACTAATTACAAAAGTTCGCGAGTTCAAACTGTCGAGTAAACCAGTATTGCGTCGACAGTCGTTGAATTTGAATTCTTCAAGCGTTGTATGCTTATTTGACTTGGACGTGGATTAAAACTGAAGTGAAAATTGTTTCAACAACTTTGTGCCATTTTTTGGATAAAGTGTAATTTACTTAATCACTTATTTTGAACAGTGAAGTGATCGGAAGTTTAAGTGACAAAGTTATTCAATGTGAGACATACCACAGTTCGTGCATGTTGTGTGCGTGAATGACGTCACATGCACACAAGGAAAACCACGACTATAGTCTTATCGTGAACTTTGATTGCATCTTTCTTAATCGCTTTCTGATATCATTCGTCTCGTTCCTACTTGAGGGAACGTTATCAACATGACCACTTCATCGGTTTTCAAGCTACAGTCCAGTCAGCTGTTATTCACTGTCCTGCTTCTTCGTCTTCATGAATAAAAGTGAGTAAGCCTCACAGTTTTCACCGAGAAGTATCAACAAGGCAAGTCTTTCTCTGTTTGAAACTCGTGCCGTACAGACTTTTCAGCTGTCGACCATGCTTTACGCTAGGACAGTCTTATTATGACAGATAAACACGTAAGGTTTCTTTGCTTATAATTTTGTACTCGAGTATTTTCAGGACAGTTAGATAATTGTATGCTATAATTTATATATTCGCACACTTTAATTCTCAATCTTGAAGGCTTTTCGTCCTTTATAGAAAATAAATAAAAATTTATTTGTTGTATTGAAAAGTTCATCAAAGCTAAATATTTTCTTATCAGCTATATTGGAATCTACATAGCTTACTTCTGGTCTCAGGAGTACTACCCATAAGTGCATTGTAATTATCAATTGACCATCATGGAAAAAATTGAAACAATAGGTGTCGAGCTTGTTTCATTGCATGAAGGTATTTCGCGAACAGAAATCA
>WSXT02241050.1:0-17971 GCA_011762715.2 Neuroterus valhalla
CACACGACAGACATTCTCTCATTTCTCGTTCTTCCACAGGACGACGCGAATATGCGTCTCTTTCGTATGAGAGAATGTCTGTCGTGTGCTCCGGTAGCGTAATTGGTTAAGGCCCCACTCATTTACGTATAGTGGCGATCACGGTTCAAATCCAGGCCGTTGCAGATATTTTCTCATTTCTCTAAAATAGTTCCCGGACCAGTAATCGATTAAATTACCATCTAAAATTATTATATTAATTACGTTGGTCGAAAAAATAGCATCTTTCATTATAAATTATAAATATTATTCAAAATAATGCAAATCTGATAATAATAATAATAATAATAATAATAATAATGATAATGTTCAATAAAAAAATTGATATAATTTAAAATAAATATAAATATAAACTCAAATTATGAGTGAAAAGTGGAAAACATTGTTGAAGATTCCTATCATACATCATTTCTCTTGAAATTTCTGCAACAGTGTATACGGCTACTGCGAAGATTGACCAGTTTCGGGTTTTGCTTCAACGGCCTTGCGACAATCTACGCAGGAGCTGGAACGTATACAGTCAGGGCCGTATGAACTATTTCTAATATAAGTGGTTTTCGTTCGTGCTTGCATTGTCGAAATTCTCCGGTTGGGTATTGCCCACTCTAGAGTTACGTGATTGGCAGAAGTCAGCCGAGACTGTGGGCGAGGCGAGTGCCTCTCTCCAAACCCCTCGCACTGTCTCGTCCACGAGCTAAATTCACGGAAGGCCAATACTTGAGGCGACGATATTCGCAGGAGCAGTGTAGTCAATTTCAGCTTTACGACATTCCTTCAAAGATGAAGTTTAAAGTTTCATCCAACATTAACGAATAAGAAGCAGATTTTTTCAGTTTTCAAGATTCTTCACGAATGAATAATAGATAGCATTCGTAATTGAATTATCATGCTGGAAGCTCTCGACTTTTTTTATAACTCTAATATGAGGAAGGTCAATATTTAGAACGAAAACTTTGAGACTTCCATTAAATATAGGTAGGAATAATCGATCAAATGAATTCAAAAAGATCTGAATTAGAATGGATTAAATATTATGAAGGATGTACACTACGTACAGTCAATCTCAAAGTTCGATATATTTCATAATGATTTATAAAATTTACTAAAATATATCTAATTCAATATTTGACAGAATGTGTGTTCCCAATATTTTCCCGTGTAAAAGTGAAAATATTCAATGTAGAAGAATCTCTAGTCAGCAAAGCTGCATGATTATAAGAGGATGACCATTCACCACCTTATACATGCCCTTCTTACTTGCCCTGAAATTTAATTTGGTAAAAATTGTCTGTTTTGTTGGAAATTTGTATTTTTTGTTATTACACTTGGAAGCTTTTTTTTAATTCAATTTTTTCTTTAAGGAAGCTAAATTATTTTGTACAAAAATCAACTAGTTCGTATTTTTGCAGTTACAAGAAGGCTCGATGATAAATACATGTCTCTTCCGGTCAATTTAAATAATTTATTAATTTATTTAGAATCGTTTCCAATTTTCAAATGTTTCAATTCGTAAATTTTCCAGAAGACTCAACTGTTTTTGTTGGAAATCATCCAATTTCGATCAGAATTTCCTCAGATAACCAAAAATTGCTCGATTTTGTAAATTTTCTAAAAGATTTGATTCTTTCTGTGAAAAAATATCCTATTCCGGCGATTGAATTTTCAACAAGAAAATATGATGTTCCAACCATGAAGATGGCCGAATCGTCCAACGGCCATGCCACCCTTGAAAAACCAGTTCCCGTCCGGTCACTGAAGTTGAGCAGCGTTGGGCGCGGTTAGTACTTGGATAGACCAATGATAACTCTTTACCAGTTACGCTTACTCCGCAAGGGATTATGGCGTAATGGTACAAAAAAAAAAGATGATAATAATTGCTGCGTATTTTGATGGAGGTTGAAATTATTTATTTATCAGAAGTTATTAAGAGTTTCAGTTTTTGCTTTCTCGTAAGTAAAAAGTTACAATTCTTATCCAATCCTAATGATCGAGGCCTCATACAATTCTTTTCAGGATTCTTTAAGATTTTATTCCAGTAGTATTGATTGAAATTTGAGCTTGCATTGTTTATTAAAATTACATTGATTATGATTTTCAAATTAATTTTTGCAGTTAAACCTACCCAAATAGAATTGTAAAGGATCCTTCGAAGAATTAAATGAGGCTTTGATAATTAGGATTGGATAAGAGTTGTATAACTTTGTCCTAACGAGAAAGCAAAAATTAAAATTTTAAATAAATTCGGATAAAAAAAAAAGGTCAACCTGAATTATTTTTTTCTGAAACACACTTACTCTCAAAATACGCAGCAATTATTAATAGATACATTTTGGGCAATTTTATAAATCATTGAAAAGATTATCGAATTTCGAAATCGATTGTATGTAGAATACATGCCTTATACATTTTCTGTTGCTAAATTATAACAGAGTTTGCTAATTTTCCCAAAGATAGCACAGATGGTACAGTTAAGTACAAAATTCCAACTATGTATTCTTGATTAAAAGTAAATTTGTGTTGGTTTCTTTTTGAAATAATTTCTGTTCAGAATTTATTCATCTCTTTTGGTTTAAAAGTCTATCTCTTGATTACAAATTGAATTATTCCGTTAAATGCAACTATTTTGTTGCGAAGTCACCCTTTTTGGTCAAAAATTCAACTACTTTGTTAACTGGAAATTTAACAATAGACCAGTCCATTATTTGTGTTTTATTGAGTCCAAATTGAATAGTATAATCTCCTTAGCAATAGCTTGATTTTAGATGCGGAAACGATTTGAAGAGCCGAAAATAGATTCTAGTAACATAGTTACAGAGTCTCATATTCAACTTTACCATCTTCCGAATATTTAATTTTCCCAATTATGAAATATTTGGTGTTTTGCACTATATCTTCCATTTTAATTCATCTAACTTGAGTTGATGAAGATGCATTATTACTTCAAAATTCAACAATTCGTGTGAAAAATTGTCTTTTTGAATTGAAAATTCAATTTTTCTCTCAAACTTACATATTTTGTTGAAATAATCATTTTTTCGGTAGAAAATTTTTTTTTCTATGAAAGTTAATTCTCTTGTTCAAAAATGAATTTTTCGAATTTAATTCTTACGATTCCATTTCTGGTTGGAAATGATCCTTTTCAAAGTTCATGATTCAACCATTTTATTGAAAATTGTATTTTTTTGTTACAAATTCGTCTTTCTGGTTCGATCTGAAAATTCCATTGTTTCAGGTAAGAAATTATTCATTTGGTTAAACATCAATTTTTTCCAACTTAAAATTTGAGTACCTAAAATTTGGTTGGCAGTTTATCTTCTTTGGGGAAATTTAATTTATCTGTTTATAAATTCAACTATTCTACTGTTCGTTTTTGGTTGAACATCATTATTTTTCCAGTTCGAATTTCAACTTTTTCGTTGAAACATTGTATTTTTTGGTAGAAAATTGATCTTCATGCTTAGAATTTGATCTTATTGTTTGAATATTCATCTTCATCGTCGAAAATTGAAGTGCTCTAATTAATTATTTATCATTTTAGTTCAGAATTCCTATTCTTGGTTTGAAATTTATCTGTTCCAGTTGAATAGTGTTATTTAGAAATTACTCACTTTGGTCGAAAAATGAACTATCTTGTTTTTCTTTATCGTTAACTGATTCTTCTCAATTGTGAGTTAAACTGTTCCAATTTCTGTTGAGAAATTACATTTTTTCTTAGAAAACGTGAGTATTTTTTCAAAATTAATTCATTTTGCAAAGTTTGATCTGTTGGATTAAAGAATGTTTAAACGAACGTCATGATTAAAATAAATGTTTCCATTTTGCGACAAGCATGAATACTTTACTTTAAGTTGATAGGGAAAATTGTAAAATTGACAGGGAAAAACCGGGAAATGGCCAGGAATTTGAGATCATCCGTCAAATCGTCACCCTGGTAAAGGTAGTTGAGTTTTCTACCAAATTGTTGAATTTTCAATTCAAAAAGTCAAATGTATTGGAGAACGATTCAGTTTTGTTCCGAAGAAATCATTTTTCAAGAAGAAAGTTCATTCTTAATCAAGAACAATAAACTTTCAACCATTTATCTGAATTTAAAACCGGAGGAATTAATTTAAGAAAGAAAGAATTTTCAACAAGCATGTTAATTTTCAACCAAGAAACATGATTTTCTACTAAAAAGATGATTTTTCAATTTCGAAAGGACGTATTCTAAGAAATACGAAATTTTGAATTCTCGGAACGATATTCGAACCAAAAAGATTTTAACCCAAAAAGACTCATTTTTCTCAAAGGCAGTTGATTTTCCAACCAAAGATACATCTTTTTCAGAATTTGCTGTTAATGTTAGAATTTCAACATAAGTAAGTGCTTGTAGGTTAGGTTTCTTAATTACTTGCTTCCTCAAACCTTTCCGTTCAAGAACAAGTGTAATTTCTGTTTGACTAGAATAGAAAGTCACATTCTGTTATTTAGAATGGAAAATTACTGCTAAAACTTTTCTTAATGTGTGGAAAGTGGAATTATATGACTTCTAACAAATGAGCGAGATACATGTGTATGCAATTTAAGGATGTGCTCTACATACAGTCAATCTCAAAATTCGATTATTATCTTTATAATGAGTTATAAAATTGACCAAAATATTTCTATTGATAATTGCTGCGTAATTTGTAGACGGCTCCTACGTGTGCTTCAGAGCAAAATAATTTACTTTGAAAATTTTTATTTATCAGAATTTATTTAAAGTTTTAGGCTTTGCTTTTTCGTTGGGAAAAAGTTATACAATTCTTATCCAATCCTAATGATTAAGGCCTCATTTAATTCTGTGAAGGATTCTCTACAATTCTATTTGGGTAAGTTTTATTGAAAAAATGAATTTGGAAATCATCATTATTTTAATTGTTATAAACAATTAAAGTTCAAATTTTAATTAACACTATCCAAATAGAATTGCAGAGAATCCTTTCAAAAATTAGGATTAGATCAGAATTGTAACTTTTCCATACCGAGAAAGAAGAAACTAGAACGCCTGATAATTTCTGATAAATAAACAATTTTAACCTGAATTATTTTTTTTCTGAAGCACACTTAGACGCCTCCTTCGAAATAGGCAACAAGTATTAATAAACATCTCTTGGTTTATTTTTATATATTACACAGCCACATGTGGCACATTCGTGCACGAAAAAAAATCGATTTTCGGATCTAGAGGTCAGACCATGTTGACTATATGTTTTTGGGGTCGCTGAATCCGGATCCGAAGCCCATTTTACCTTACACATCAGGTTTTCGACGTAACCTCAAAAAGGCTCCAGAGACACTCTAAAATGAAAAGTAATGGTGGCCAGACTTTTGGACCGTATTATATGTTTTTTAGGACGCTGGAACCAAATTTAAAGTTCATTTTATTCCATTACTTCAGGTTTTCGAGATGATCTCATTTTTAGGGGTCTATGGAGGATTTTTGAGGTTATGTCAGAAACCTGACGTGATGGTGTAAAATGGACATTGGATTCGGTTTCAGCGACCCAAAAAACACATAATATGGTCTAGCATTCAGACCATCATTATTTTTCAGTAAAGAATGTCTGTGGAGACTTTTTAAGGTTATGTCGAAAACCTCATGTGATGAGGTAAAATGAACTTCAGATTCGGTTTCAGCGACCCAGAAAACGTATAATATACATGGTCCGGTACTTAGCCTATCGTAATACTTTTCATTTTAGGGTGTCTTCAAAGAATTTTTGAGGTTATGTCGAAAACCTGACGTGCTGGAGGTTTCTGGACTTCGGATCCGGATTCAGCGACCCCAAAAACGTATAGTCAACATGATCTGACCTCTAGATACGAAAATCGATTTTTTTTGTGTGGCTGTGTTATTATTATAAAAAAGATCGATTTTCAACCAAAAAGATTACTTTTCAACCAGAAAGATTTATTTTATTCCGAAAAAAAAACAAATTATCAACAAAATACATCACGACGAAAATACAACCCTCGAAAGTTATGAGTTGTAGAATTTGCATGCAAGTGGATGGGTAAATTTGTTTTCATTTTTGAAAATTGGCCACTCTACAGTGAAGGTTTTGTATTCTTCACAATTTCATATATTTTCGATATGATTTAATTAAACGTTTCTTAGTTATTAAAAATCTAATATAACGTTCTAAGACATTTTTTTTAACATGATGGAGGGTTAAAAGTTGAATAATCTTTAAAACAAAAATTTTCGAATTCATGGTTTTGAAGTCATATCAGGTATCAATTGGCATCAAAAGAAATTGTGAAAAAAAAAATTTACCCTCATTTCCACCGATCAAAATTGAAGAAATTAAAATTGTGGACATGAAAAGTTCAATTAGTTCAAAAACAGTCATGATGATATGACTCCTAATTTGAAACTTCAACAAATTATGAATTGAAATTCTGAGGCGATAGAAATAGTTGAAAAATGCAAACGTTGTTCAAAAATGAAGTATATATTTGTTCCTAAATTAGGATCTTGAAACTGAGGAAATGAAAATGAATGACTTTGCTTCAAGTCGGAAAACAATTTCATGAGATGTCAAACTGGAGTAAGATAAACGTGTCAGTAATTGTGACACCGATTTTCTTGCTTTTCATCTTTCTTGAATTTAATGAAATTAATAAAAGAGACGAAACAAGACATGAAAATCGAGCGTAAGTATGAAAGCTTTGATGCGGACAATGCGAATGGATAAATAAATAGGAGATTATTATATTTTTAGTAAAATAATTCCAACAAAATTGTATCTTTTAAACTGGTTAAATTAATTGAAATTCCATTAGTGGCTAATTATACCAGTTATATTTTCAGATGTTACAATGATAACATTTTTTCATACAAAAAACTGTTGAATATAGGAAAAACACGATCATCTTTAAATATTATTATTAAAAGTAGTATCATTTATAACTCATAAAATGCGAAGATATTCAGTTTTATAAGAGATACAAACATTTACCTCATCGATAAAATTTAAAATAGTTGAAAAAAATATATAGTTCCTTAAATAAATAAGAAGTTAATTTATATTGAAGGTATAATAATGACAGTTAAAATGGCATGTCGAGAAGTTATATTGAATAACCTCTAAAAAATTATTTGATTCGAAAATAGATGGCATATTCATAAAGAAAAACATTTAAAGTCCAATGAAAATTATTAATATGACATTTATTTTGGAGAAATGCACAATCAACAGGAAGTATTCTTGATTGTTAGAAAAAACACAAGTAACGTCTTTAATGAATAATTGTGGACGGAAATTTGACACGTTGAAGTTATAAAATAAAATATGATTCGGGGCACCAGGAATTTTTAACCCAGCACTGGTCGTTTCTCACAAGTAGTAGGAATTTTTTCGGTTAGTATTTATAGGAGGACCATTTCGACCGATATTTTCAGCGTACAATATTCTGCGTTAAGAATTCGCATTGTATGTAGTGGTGTTAAGTTAGGTTATAGACATAGGATTGTGTGCGTTGGATAAGTGAAGGATACGTTTCTCGTGTGATGACTGTGTGTCCTTGTAATCTAAACAAAAGACTACAAAGGTCAATTCCACATTGAAGAGACAACTCTCTTCCCTCCTATTCACCCCGAGCACCCCTTTAAAAAAAAAATGAAAACTTCACCACTTCTATGCAGTGTTTTTGGGAAAAACAAACAACAACAAAAAATCCAGAAAAATACATATATAGGTTTTTGGGGTCGCTGACTTGGAATCCGAAGTCCGTTGACTTCCATTCTTTCAGATTCAAGGTCATTTGGAGGTCTAACTGCAAAAAAATCGATAGAAAAAAACATACACAGTCTTCTGGGGTCGCTGATTCTGAACATCAGGTTGAAGGTCATTTAGAGGTCAAACTGTAAAAAATCCGATAGAAAAATACATACATAGTTTTCTGGGGTCGCTGATTTTGAATAAACGGTACGTCGACCTCCATCATACCAGATTCAAGGTTATTAGGCCAAACTGCAAAGTATCCAATAAAAGAATACAGAAAAATACGTACTTATGTTTTCGGGGTCTCTGATTTCGAATCCGGGGTCCGTTGTATCGGATTCAAGGTTATTTATAACTGCGAAAAATTCGATATAAAAATTCAGAAAAATACAAAAATAGGTTTTTTCGGTCGTTGATTTCGAATCCGAGGTCCGTTGACCTCCAGCATATCAACTTCGAGGTCATTTGTAGGTCATTCTGCAAAGAGTCTGGAAAAAAGTACAGAAAAATACAAAAATAGGTTTTCGGTATCGCTGATTTTGAGTGCGAGATCCGTTGACCTCCATCGTGTCAGATTCAAGGTCATTTGAAGGTTAGACTGCAAAAAATCCGATAGCAAAATAGATGCATAGGATTTTGGGGTCGCTCATTCTGAACCCGAATTCTTTTAACCCCCATCACACCAGATTCAAGGTAATTAGAAGGTGAAACTGCAAAAAATCCGATAGAAAAATTCAGAAAAATACAAAAATAGGTTTTTGGGGTCTCTAATTTTGAATCTGAAGTACGTTGACCTCCATCACCTCAGATTCAAGGTAATTTGGAGGTCAAACTGCAAAAAATCCGACGGAAAATCCAGAAAAATACAAAAAAAGGTTTTAAGGTCGCTGATTTTGCATACGAGGTCCATTGACTCCCATCACATCAGATTTAGGGTAATTTGAAGGTCAAACTGCAAAAAATCCGATAGATAGATTCAGAAAAATACAAAAATAGGTTTTTGGGGTCTCTAATTTTGAATCTAAAGTACATTGGCCTCCATCACCTCAGATTCAAGGTAATTTGGAGGTCAAACTGCGAAAAATCCGACGGAAAAATCCAGAAAAATACAAAAACAGGTTTTCGGGGTCGCTAATTTTGAATACGAGGTCCATTGACCCCCATCACACCAGATTCAAGATAATTTAAAGGTTAAACTGACAAAAATCCGAAAGAAAAATACAGAAATATGTGTTTGGGGTCGCTGATTCTGAATGCGAGGTCCAGTGACATCCATCACATCAGATTCAAGGTCGTTTGAAGGCCGAACTGCATAAAATCAGATAGAAAATCCTGAAAAATGCATACATAGGTTTTTGGGGTTGCTGATTTCGAATCCGAGGTCCGTTGACCTCCATCGTATCAGATTCAAGGTCATGCGAAGGTCAAACTGCGGAAAATTCGATAGCCAAATACATACTTATGTTTTTGGGGTCGCTAATTTCGAATCCGAGGTCCGTCGACCTCCATCGTATCAAATTCAAGGTCATTTGAAGGTCAAACTGCAAAAAGTCCGATAGCAAAATACATACTTATGTTTCTGGGGTCGCTTATTTTGAATCCGAGATCCGTTGACCTCCATCGTATCAGATTCAAGGTCATTTGAAGGTCAAACTGAAAAAAATCCGATAGGAAAATACATACTCATGTTTTTGGGGTCGCAGATTTCGAATCCGAGGTCCGTTGACCTCCATCGTATCAGATTGAAGGTCATTCGAAGGTCAAACTGCAAGAAATCCGATAGCAAAATACATACCCATGTTTTTGGGGTCGCAGATTTCGAATCCGAGGTCCTTTGACCTCCATCGTATCAGATTGAAGGTCATTTGAAGGTCAAACTGCAGAAAATCCGATAGCAAAATACATACTTATGTTTTTGGGGTCGCAGATTTCGAATCCGAGGTCCGTTGACCTCCATCGTATCAGATTGAAGGTCATTCGAAGGTCAAACTGCAAGAAATCCGATAGCAAAATACATACCCATGTTTTTGGGGTCGCAGATTTCGAATCCGAGGTCCTTTGACCTCCATCGTATCAGATTGAAGGTCATTTGAAGGTCAAACTGCAAAAAATCCGATAGCAAAATACATACTCATGTTTTTGGGGTCGCAGATTTCGAATCCGAGGTCCGTTGACCTCCACCGTATCAGATTGAAGGTCATTCGAAGGTCAAACTGCAAAAAATCCGATAGCAAAATACATACTTATATTTTTGGTGTCGCTGGTTTCGAATCCGAGGTCCGTTGACCTCCATCATATCGGATTCAAGGTCATTTGGAGTTCGATCTGCAAAAAATCCGATAGAAAAATCCAGAAAAATACGAAAATAGGTTTTTTGGGGTCGCTGATTTTGAATACAAGGTCCATCAACCTCCATTGTATCAGATTCAATGTCATTTGGAGGTCAGACTGCAAAAAATCCGATAAAAAAGTACAGAAAAATACATGCATAGGTTTTTGGGGTCGCTAATTTTGAATCTGAGGTACATTGACAACAATCACATCAGATTCAAGGTAATTTGGAGGTCAGAAGGTAAAAAACCTGATGAAAAAAACACGAAAAAAATATATGTTTACAAACAAGACTTTTTTCATTGCTTCAGAACCCTTCATAATTCATATTTTTCTAGACTGTCTTGCAAATTATATTCGCTGTCTCTTTATTTTTTTACAGGCTGTCTTGGACATATTAGAGTTTACAAATTGCTTTTACTTCATCAGCATTTTCTGGACAGTCTGAGACTCTCTGCGGCTCTTTCTTGCACTAAGTACTGGAATATCTTGTAAATATTCAAAGAAGGAGGCTTACAATTTTTATAAAATTTTGGTTCTCGTCCAGGATTCCCAGACTACACTTTCAGCTATCTTCAATTTTAAGAAGCCTTAGGACACCCATTTCTCAATTAGGTATTTTCGAAAATGTTTAAATTTTCCATTTCATTATCACAGTTAATTCTCAATTCCCTGAAATTTCTTCGACAATTTTATCATGTTAATTAAATTTGAAGAATTTATTGATTGAAGCAGTGTGCTTTTCACTTCACGCATTTGAAAATATGTACATACCTTGATAACAGTTATCGAAATTGTGATGGCGGTAACATTGGACGCAATTGGCACGCGTTTGTCCAAGAATACAATAAAAAAAAAAAGAGGATCGAAGCGCGATAACAAGAGAGCAAAGTTACGTGGGTATGTAACCTGTAACACCTACGTGACTCTGTTTGCATCGGGGCGCAATCCGAGATCCATGGTATCACCAACCAGTTCGTCTCACAACAGTATGCGTCGTTCGTTCCTTTTGTACGTTCGACACGGTTTTCGACACGTTCAGCTTTGTGGCCCTTGGGTCATCCCACGCACATGGCGAATGTTTTAACTATGACCTCTTTCTCCTTTCTGCCTGGCTTTGCTTCTTTCTGGCAGGTATGGTAGAAAATTCACAGCTCAGTTATTCTCACCTTGACGCAAACCTCCTTCACGTCTAGTTCTCCCAACTATTCTTCACCTTGACTATCTACCACAATGGTTCAATTTACCAGAAAAATTCATTCGTGTTTAATTATCCAAAAAAATATACTCCGAGGTCGCCTGGCTTCCGAAACTAGTTAATATTACGCTTGGATTTTTTCGCTTTATGTCAAAATCCTCACGGGATAATTCTGCACTGTTTCCAACCGAGTTGGGATCAATAAACCCAGAACAATGGTTGGGTAAAAAGAATAAAAATGGATTGTAGTCGCAATTATAAAGTTGCTTGTATGCATTAGACTGTTTTAGAGTCTGATAACATTTTAGCATTAAGATGTTGAACTAATATGAATAATTTGTTTATTTCAGTTGATTGGGAGCTTGGGATTTAATTATTTAAGGTCCAGTTTGATATTTTTACATTTTCAAGATAGGAAATTTTGTTATTAAATGAGGGTGGTGACTTGGCCGGCTAATGACCAGGAATCCATTTGAAAACCGGGAATTCCTTTTAGCTTATAATGATTTCACCTCTGATATCAAAATTATAATTCGGATCTTCTCAGAGGTATTTTGAAGGAGAAATATTTCCAAATTACAATAGGAAACTTGATAAAATTGTTCACTTTACATTTTCAGCATTTTTAAATTGAATAATTAACTATGCCTTATTGAAAAATAAACTCTTTTTTTAGAAATTGATGGTTCTTCGAAAGGTGAAGTATTTAATTTTAAATTCACCTCTGGTTGAAAATGTAACTACTTCTTTAGAAATCCATCCATTTTTTTGCGGCGAAAACTCAAGTATTTAGTTGAATATTGATGTTTGAATTTAGAAATAAGACTATTCTTTTGAGAATTTCTGTACTTTGTAGAAAATTCGCATTTTTTGAGGAAAATTGTTCTTTATGGTTAAATTGAAACTCCAATAATTTCGTTAAAAATTCACATATTCTGGAAGAAAATGATCTTTTATTTCGGAAGTCAATTCTCTTGTTTGAAAATTCTTTTATACGGTTAACCATACAAGTTATACAGTTGAATATTTTGTGTGTTAATCGAAAATAGTAGTTGAAAATATCTAGTTAAAAACACTTTTGTTCGTTCAAAAAATTAATATTTGAAGCTGCAAACGTTATTATTCCCCTTTTTGGTTGGAAATTATTATTTTTATATTTCCTAATTCAACCATTTTGTTGAAAAACTGTATTTTTTGTTTGAAAATTAATTTTGGTAAAAAATTCCATTATTCTACTTAAAGATTCTTGCTTGAAAATGCATCATTTTGTATAAAGATAAAACAATTTGTTTGAAAGTTAGTTTCTATTGCTATAAGTAATTTTTTTAACTGAAACATCAACTTATTTCAATTGAAAATTCCATAGTTGTAGTTGAAAATTCGTTTTTGTGGCTAAACATAGATTTTTTCTCAATTTGAAATTTGAGCATTTACATTTCGGTTGATAATTAACCTTGTTTTGTAAATGTTTATTTATCTGATTGAGAATTCAACTTTTTCAGTTGAAGATTCTTTGTTTTAGGTAGAAACTTTATGTTTTGTATGAAATTGTTCTTTTTGAACAAAAAATGTTAGTTTTCCATTTTCGGTTGAAAATAATAATTTTTTAAATTCAACTATTTTGTTGGAATTTCATATTTCTTGGTAGAAAGTTTATCTTTCTATTTGGGAACAAATCATTTTGTTTGAATATTCACCTCCATGGTTGAAAATTAAAGTGCTCTAATTGTATATTTATAATTTTCGTTGAAAATTCATCTTCTTGGTTTGGAATTTAACTTTTCCAGTTGAAGATTCATAATATTATGTAAAAATTCACCACCTTCATTTAAAAATTAACAATTTCATTGGAAATCCGTTTTTGTTCTGTTATTGTGAATTGATTTTTGTCAGTTTTAAGTTTAATTTTTCCAATTTTCGCAAAAAATTTAATTTTTCCGTGGAGAGTATTCTTTTTCAAAACTAATTTATTTTGCAATGTTTAATTTGTTGTATTAAAGGATGTTTTAAATGAGCTTCATAAATGTGAATAAATGTTTGCGATCTGTGACAAATATGATTGCATTACTTTTAGTTGACCGGGAAAATTGTAAAAATTGACCAGGAAAAACCGGAAATTCAGAATCGTCGGCTCAATCGCCAACCTGAAAATTTATCTTTTTAAGACCTGAAATTGAACTTCGAAGAATTCCAAGATGTGAAATTGACAGTAAATTTCTTGGTTTTGTATTTCAAACGCTGCTACACTGAGACCTTGATTGAAATCCGTTTTCGGGCATGGCCTACAATCGGCTTGGACACAAATCCAGGCTCGTGCGAACCCAAACAGTCAGGTCCGTGTAAACCATGTCGAGTACGAATATATAATATTAATGAAAGGTATTTTGTACAAATGTAAAATTTTCTTACCATATAGAAATAAAATTTTCCTATGCCAAATACAAATAAAATGTTCTAGTATTCTAGCTCGTCTAATAAAAAGAGAATTTCTCGTGTGTATTTATAAATAAATGCAAAATATGCTTACGAGTGTTAGAACTGCCCGCTTTGCAGCTACGGAACTGCTCAACTCCCTCACTGCGTCTTTTTTTCTACTCCTTTGAATTACCTCGTCCACAATCAAAATTGTCTAAAACTTCCAGTGTCTCTGAAACCACGTATTTCTGTAGAATATCTGGGGAAAACTCTAAGCTTTTTTTCATTTCTGCTTTGTCATTTGAGATATGCCCAAATCGCTCAGTAGAGCAAGACACTTACCACTTAACTTTGTGATTAAGGATAAGTTTGGCAAGTGTAAATAATTGTTCTCTCTACGATACTCATTTTTTTATGTTAATTATTACATAATTTTCATATCTATACGTTGGTTTGGGTCAAAGTACAAAAATACATCTTCAAAGTGATTGGGCTGGTAGGGGGAATGCGGTCAGGGAAAACCAAGGGAAAGTAATTCTTAATTACCTGATCTCTAGACGAACCCCTCGAGAGAGAAAACTTTTGTGAGAGGTGAAACGTAAACACGCATTGTACTGGTGAAGAATAGGGCGTGGTAACTGTCTATTCCCCAATCCCTTGGACCGTCTCGTTCACAAGCGACATTCTCGGAAGGACACTTCTCTGGGGGCCGGATTGCGGGAGAGCAGTGTATCTTCTCTTCTTTCTGAATTTGAAATTATATTCCTAATCCCTGTCCGAAGTGAAAACCTTACACCTTCAATTTCTTCCAAGAAACTTCTACTTGTATAATTAAACTATTTTGGGAAATCTTAATTTAACTGTATGTATTGTACTTTCAGTTGAAAATTAGTAGGTTTCAGCTAAAAATTCAAAACACCGGTTGAAATTTTCTTTTATCATTATTCTGCTTTAGTAAATGATTAATATTATGATTGATAATTTGATTGCTTGGTTAAAATGTAGAATTATTTGTGAGAAATTGATCAACTGCGAATTTCACTAAACTATTTTTGATTCTGAATTGATCGTATTTAGTTTTAAGATAAAATATGTAGTTCAAAATTAGTTTTATTTATTGAAAACTGATATTTCTATGTCGCAAATTGAACTTTTTAAATAGAAAATTCATGTTTTTTACCTTCAAATTAAGCAGTTATGTTCGAAATTTGTAATTTGAGGTTATGAATTTCATTTGTAAAAGTTGACATCCCGAAAAAAATGCTGTGCTTTTGTGCTTGAGCATTTAACTACTTTCTAGAAAATTCCTATTTCCTATTTCGATAGGAAATTCATCTGCTTAAAATTTGTCTTTTTGGGTTGTTAATTTTATAATCTTCCTCGGAAATTTTACTGTTTAGTTGAAGAATAATTTTCGGTTAAAAACTCATATTTTTGATACGCAAATTCAATTCATTTTTTTAGTAGAATTCGCCTCTTTGGTTCGACAATCAAACAATCTGGTTAAAATTTGTTTTTCTCCTTCATTGAGAAATCTTTACAGGCCAGAAAGACGGCTTTTTTGTAAAAAATTTTCTTTTTTCTGTAAAAAAATTATCTTTGTTGAAAGAATTTTTTTTATTTGGTGAAAAATTATCTGTTTGGTCAGAAATTGTTTGAAGATATGATTATTGTGCTGGAAATTTGTCTTTTTGGTTAGATTCAACTTTTTTCGATTTGCAATAAAAATCTTTTTTGAATTGAAAGATCAACTATTATAAGTTTTCAAGTATTTATCATTCAAGTGGAAAATTTGCCGGTTTTGTTGAAAATTCAATGATGTATTTTATAGTGTAACTGATTAAATACAACTTTCTGTGAAAAAAGACCGCCTTCCCCGCTCCTCTGGAATTCGAACCCAGAAAATTTCTTTATCCAGACGAATGCTCTCCCAACTGAGCTACGGAGCGGTCTGTCGATCCTTGATGAAAATTCATCCATCTTTATAGGTTGAAACTCCAACTATTTGGTTGAAAACTCATCTTTCTTGATGGATAATTATTTTACTCGAGTTTGGAGTCAATAGTCTTCTAAAATAATTGACTTTTCAGGTTGAAAACTCAACTCTTACGTTGAAAATTTCTCTTTTTCGTGACAAAACATCAATCTTAGCGTGTTAAAAGATGATTGATCCTAATGATTGACAATTTTTATTACTTGGTGAAAATGTAGATTAATTTGTTGAAAATTGATCTCATTAGACAAAAATTAATTTCTTCGGTTGGAAATTCAAATATTTTGTTGAAAATTTGTATTTTTCAACTGCAAATTTCACTACACTATTTTTGATTGTAAATTGATCGTTTTCAGTTTAAATATAAAATATAGAGTTGAAATATAGCCTTTCTTATTGAGAACTTATATTGTTCGGTCGAAAATTAAATGTTGTATAGAAATTCCATATTTTTTATCTGAAAATTAATCAATTTTGTTCAAAATTTGTAATTTTAGGTTATGAATACGATTGCGTTTATAGAAGCTCTAACTATCTAGTTGAAAACAAATTATTTGTAAAAAGTGACTTTTCCGGGGAAAATTCGTTTTCTGTACTTTAGCATTTGACTATTTTCTAGAAAATTCGGATTTCCCGATTGGGAGTTCAACGGTTTTGTGTAAAATTCTTCTTTCCGAGTTGAAGGGTGTATAATTTTACGACTTTTTCGTAGAAAATTCCCCTTTTTGTTTAATAAAAAATTGATTATTATTTATGATCATTCAAAATTTATTTTATTATGATTTTATTTTGATCCGAAAATTAATAAGAAAAAATTATCTCTGTTTAACGAATTTTTCGTTATTTGTAAAAAGTTACCCTGTTTGGTTGGAAATTTGATGGTTTTGTGGAGAATTTATTTATTTATTCTTATACAAATTTCTGTGAAAAAAGACCGCCTTTTCTGCTCCGCTGGAATACGAACCCAGGAACTTTTGTTATCCAGACGAATGCTCTCCCAACTGAGCTACGGAGCGGTCCGTCGAACCTCTTCCCACAGAAATCATACGCTTTTAAAAGCGTTAAATATCATGTTTGTATGTATTTATTTTATTGTAAGCGTTTTTAAAATAATCTTTGAACAGCCCCTACGGGGAAGAAATGAGACATTGTAAATCGGTAGCGTTATAGACAGCCTGTTTCAATCTTGAAGAAAAATTAACAATGAATAATTTACAGGATTTCCTTCGAATTATAAGTGTTATTTGAACTATGAATTCTTCATAGAAGTACGTATTTAGAATTGAGTTGATTTGCATTTGTAAAGAATAAAAATCTAGACAGCATGGAGTGTTGGTTGGTATAGAATAGACCTTTGATTTTGCACTTGCTTTTGCAAGAGCAGTTGTCGTAAAAGAAGATTTTTCAAGTGAAGCTCTATAGCGCTTATTCTGTGGAGGAATGCCGATGACACCAACCCAGATTTATGTGGAGGCAGCTGATAGCGATTTGGCAAGTGTGTGCGAACTCGCACGTGTGCGTTACGCCTGCACGAGAAAAATCTTCAAGAATTCTACAATTGCACGCGTTCTGAAAAAAAAAAAAAAATCATGACAGAAGTCCGACATTTTTTCACCGACGCGATTTTATTTTCGTCTACCGCCCGTAATCCTTCACCGCGGAAAAATCTTCTTTTATAAGAATTCAGTTTCCAGTTCAAGCCATAAGTTCATAGAAAAAGTTGATTTTCAACGAAAAGAATATTTTTTGAAAATACAACAAAACTTTGAACCACAATGGGAATTCTTGAATATCGGATTGAATAATAAATCTTGAAACGAGAAATAATTTTTCTACAATGCTCAACTAAAATTAATTCTTCGCAGAAAAATATGAATTCTCAACAAAAGATTCATATTTCAATGTAAAAGATCACTCTTCAACATACATGAGTTACGTGAATTTCCAGTTGAGATGATTAATTTTCAAACAAAAAAAAAAACGAATTTCCTGGAAAATATTAACATTTTCAACCACAATCGTAATACTTGAATATCCATTCGAAATATCCATCTGACGGAAAAGATTTATTATTTGAAATCGAAAATGATTCAATTTATGTCAAAAAGGCGAATTCCCAACGAAGTAGTTTAATTATAAACGATCTCAAATTATTTTGCAATTGAAGTGGATGATTTTGTTTATAAAAAATCTTATTCCAAACAAAAAATTCAATTTTCAACAGCAAAAGTGTAATAATCTGTGAAG
>WSXT02241050.1:17981-30620 GCA_011762715.2 Neuroterus valhalla
GTTTTCTTCCGGAAAGATTTATTTCCAACTAGATAGTTTCATTCTTGATTTGAAGAAAATTAAATTGCAAAAAAAAAAAAAAAAATTGGGAAGAAGAAGACATTTCATCAAAAATATAAATTTTTCGTGACAGAAAGACAAATTCGTTATGAAAAAGTTTCATTTTCAACCCAAAAATATAGATGTTTGAACAAAGATTATTCTTTTTTTCCGAAAAAAAATGAATTTCCAACAAAAGATTTGAATTTCAACTGGAAAAGATGACTGTTTAACCTAAAAAAAAATTCAAATTTCCAGTTGATTTCATTAATTTTCAACCTAAAAAAAATTACTAGAAACAAGTAACTACAATTACTAGAGAGTTGAATTTTCAACCCGAGATTATTCTTTGCCGAATAAAACATTGATTTTTCTACCAAATAGTTCATCTTTCGTACGAATAGTTTAATTTTTAACTAACTAGTTGAATTTTTCACCAACAAAAAGAATAATGCTCTACCAAAAAGACGAAATTTCAACAAAATAAATTTTATTCAAAAATGCTATTTAATTTCGAAGCTAAGAAGACCAATAATCTGCAAAAGAGACAAATTTTCAACCGAAAGACATCATTTTTTAACAAAAAAGTTAATTTTTTTACCAAATAGTTCATTTTTTGTACGAATAGTTTAATTTTTAACCATCTAGCTGAATTTTTCACCAACAAGAGGAATAATGTTCCAACAAAAAAATGAAATTTCAATCAAATGAATTATATCCATGAATACTCTTCAATTTCGAATCCAAGAAGACCAATCACCCACAAAAGAGATAAATTGTCAACCCAATAGTATTCTTTTTCAACGAAAAAGTTTATTTTTTTTGAAAAATAGTTTATCTTTCCAACAAAGTAGTTCAATGAATTAATACAGCAGATTATTCTTCAATAAAGAAGGATGACTTTTCAGAAGAAGCTCTCAATTTTCATCGAAGGAATTGAATTTTCAATTGCAAAAATAGAATTTCTTATCGAGATGGTCAGTTTTTATATGTTGAGATTATTTCTCATCCAAATAGTTGCATTTTCAACCAAAAAAGTTGAAATTTTACCAGAAAAATAGATTTGCAAACAAATAAACTAGATTTGATTCAAAATATGACATTTTTAGGTCGTCAACATGAATATGTTATGAAAAGGTTGTATTCTTAACCTAAAATTATGAATGTTTAACTAAATTCTAAATTTCCCTGGAAAATATGGATTTTCAAACAAAGATCTGAATTACAATTCAAAGAGACTACTTTCCAACCAAAAATAAAGTTTTCGAATTTTCAACTTAAATTAGTTTTTCATTTAAAAAAATTGTTTAGTTGAGGAAGACGAAAAGTGACAGTCTTATTGTCGAATTTCCAAGACAGAAAGAGGATTTGTCTCAGAAAAGAGTTGAATTTGTTACCAAAAAAATTTCTTCTCAACTGAATGATAGGAATTCAAATGTAAGAAATAAGGAATCTAAATAAAAATTTTCTTAAGGTTCGCAAGAGTGCCTTCATTATGAATGTAGAAGTTAATTTTTCGAAATCTATTGCAACTATTATTCAAACCAATTTTCTTCTAAATCGAGGTAGTTTATAGCAAGACTTTCATGGAACTATTTGCGTTCTCGATTGTTCTTCTCTTTATAATTTCAATATGCCACGCTCGAAAAACCAATTCCCGTCTGATCACTGAAGTTAAGCAGCGCTGGGCGCGGTTAGTTATTGGATGGGTGACCGTCCGGGAATACCGCGTGCTCTTTGCATGTTGGCGGGAGCCTGTGAACCAACTTCATGGCGCGAACGGAGTACAATAAATGCGGACAATGAGTACAATATAGCCGCGTACACTCGCAGATTATTATATTTGATAATAATAATAATAATGATAATAATGATAATGCTTGTTGCTTCAGGTTCACTTTTTTCAATTCATTTCATCATGATCGCTATCTCTCTTCCTTGGATTATCGTCTTTCGTATTTTTACGAATTATTCATTTCATCAATTATCATTTTCGATAATCTAAGAAAAAATTGTTCTCCGCCTAAGTATTTTACTCTTATAAATGTGGCGATAAAGATACCTTTTGTCGGCATTATTTTTACTTCCTTACAGCCTCTGTTCTAATTTTTTATTTCACGTTTTTTTTTTCCTCTTTGGAGGAAAGGGAACTCGAGAGGGAACTTGTTCGCCTTTGGAACATTCTGGATTCGGCTCACGACTTCAACTTTTTTGTGCTGCATACTTTCATTTTGTTTTTAATTTTTGTAAAGTTTGTACTGAGTAGAGTGTGAGTAAATACGTTGAAAAAAAATGAGAGTTCCGAAGGACAATCGAACGAGGTCAAAAGTCCTCTCAGTAAAACGTGAGGCCAGCACGAAGCCTTAGTACCGTTCACTGCTCTCCTAACGCTTCTTCTCTTCTAATTTTATTCTATTTTTGAAAAATATTCTCACACTGATTTCTGGGAATACGTCACTGATATTTTTATAGTTTTCACATCAATAGTAGAGTGGAGTGAAAATGATAGAATTTATCGAATCATTTCAGACGAGGAAAAAAAACTGCGGTTTGACGTCCGAAAGAAATTTGAAAAAAATTCTCCGTGTCGCTGATTTTATCCTTTTGGGTTTCGAAAATTTGAAAATATTTCTCTTTTGGCCACAATGTTATAGCGATTTTTTTCAAGTTTCTTTTTCGTGGTTAACATGCATTAAAAAATGATGGAATGAGAAAGGTGTTTTCAAGTTTCTTTTTTTTAAGGGAAAAATATACAATTTTGCATTTATTCAATGAGTTTAAAGTTTCGAAAGTTTGAAACATGGAAAAAATTTAATATATTTTTTTTATTCGCTACTGAAAATTGCACTAACAATTTATGTTTTATTATTTTGTAGTCCATTTGTTAAATTTAATCTGTTTTAACAATTGAAATTTTTATAACTTATAAACTTTACAAGATATAGGAACCTGTCTCATTTTCTCCTTTACTCCTTTCGGATGCCAAAGCAAAACCCTTCCAACCAATTTCCAAGATTTTCGGTTATTATTTTCTCATATCCCAAATTTTTTAATCCTAAATTATCTGTTTTTACCGTGCTTCCTTTTTTTCAAAACTTCTTTCCACACGGACAAAGATTTCGAGTTGAAGTTGGAAGGTTGAACAGAAGTGACTAGCAGGGTGGCGACTTGACCAGGAAACCGGGAAATGACCGGAAGTTTTATTAACCGAAAAAACGAGAATTTGATTGGCTGGGAACCGGGAACTGTCCGAGAATTTATTGACTGGGAAAAAACGGGAAATTACCGGAAATCTTATTCACCTTGGAAAACCGAGATTTTAATCAAAAAGGAAATGACTGGGACTTTTATGGAGCGAAAAAACCGGTAAATGTCAGGGAATTTTATTGTGCGGGAGAAACCGGAAGTTGACCGGGAATTTCATTACTAGGGAAAACGAGGTATGACCGGGAATTTTATTGAGCAGGAACACCGAGAATTTTATGGAGCGGGAAAAAACGGGATATGACCGGAGTTTTTTTGTCCAGGAATGGACCGTGAATTTTATTGACCAGTAAAAACCAGGATTCAACCGGAAATTTCAATCACCGGAAAAAACGGGAAATTTCATTGACTGTGGAAAATCGGAAAATGCCCGGGAATTTTATTGAGCGGGAGAAACTGGGAATTTCATTACTGGGGAAAAAACGAGAAATGACCGGGAATTTTATTTACGAGGAACAACAATAATTTCATCGACCGGGAGATGACCGGGAATTTTATGGAACG
Source organism: Neuroterus valhalla (assembly GCA_011762715.2). Taxonomy (NCBI): domain Eukaryota; kingdom Metazoa; phylum Arthropoda; class Insecta; order Hymenoptera; family Cynipidae; genus Neuroterus; species Neuroterus valhalla. The sequence continues at coordinate 21,789 of WSXT02241050.1, forward strand.
GAAAAAACGGGAAATGTCTGGTAATTTTATTGACCGAGGAAGACTCACAATTTGATCGCTCGGGAAATGACCAGGAATTTTATTGAGCGATAAAAAACGGGAAATGGCCGTGAATTTCATTGACCAGGAAAAACCGGGGAATGACCAGAAATTTCAATCACCGGAAAAATCGGGAATTTCATTGACTGGAGCAATTCGGAAAATGACCGGGAATTCTATTGAGCGGTATAAACAGGGGATTTCATTACTAGGGAAAAACGAGAAATGGCCGGGGATTTCATTGACCAGGAACACCGAGAATTTTATCGACCTGGAAATGACCGGGAATTTCATCGAGAGATAGGAACGGTAAATGAACATGAATTTTTTGACCGGGAAATGACCGTGACTTTTACTGACGGGGAAAAGCGGGATATGATCGGAAATTTCATCCACCGTGAAAAACTGGGAATTTTATTAACTGTGGAAAATCAGAAAATGACTTGGAATTTTATTGAGCGGGAAAAACGGGATATGACCGGAAATTTTAGTCTCCAGAAATTGACCGTGAATTTTATTGGCCGGTAAAAACCTGGAAATAACTGGAAATTTCAATCACCGGAAAAACGGGGAATTTTATTGACTGTGGAAAATCGGAAAATGTCCGGGAATTTTATTGAGCGGGAGAAACTGGAATTTTAATACTAGGATAAAAACGAGAAATGACCGGGAATTTTATTGACGGGAACACCGAGAATTTTCACGACCGGGAAATGCCTGGGAATTTCATGGAGCGGAAAAAACAGGAAATACCAACCGGGAAATGATGGGAAACGGGAAATGCCCGTGAAGTTTTTTGACCGGGAAATGACCGGGACTTTTGCTGACGGGGAAAAGCAGGATATGACCGGGAAATTTTATTGACCGAAGAAAACTAGGTAATGTCCGGGAATTTTTTTGACCGGGAATTTAATGGAACGGGAAATGCTCGGAAATTAAATTTTGAACCCGGGAATCCACTCGATTTTACAATAGATATAAAGAATGGTGTTATGTTTGGTTTGAAATTGGTTATCCAAAATAAAAATATTACTCTTCAATTTTAGGTTGATAAAAATGGTTTCCAGTTCGAAATTCAACTATTTTGTCGGAAAATTGTATTTTCTGGTAGATAATTAATTTTTGGTCAAGAAATTAACTGTTATAGTTGAAGGTTCATTATTTCAGTTAAAAATTCGTCTTTCTGGTTTAAAATTCAACTACCTCAGTTTAACATCTGAAATTTCTTTTGATTCTTCATCATTTTGTGTAAGAATGAAATAATTTGTCTGAAAGATAGTTTTTGTCGTTCGTTGAAAGTTAAATTTTTTTTTTTAAGTCGTTTTTATAACTGAAAATTTAACTTAGTCCCATTGAAAACTCCATATTTTTAGATAAAAGTTCATTTCTTTTGTTGAACATCCATTTTTTAAATTTAAGTTATTCGAATTGAATATTCTATAGTTTTAGTTCAAACTCCATTTGCTTAGTTGAACATCCATTTTTCTCAATATCAAATTTGAGCATTCAAATTTTCGTTGAGAATTTGTCGTTTTCAGTAAAAGTTAATTTATATGTTTGAAAACTTAACTCCTTTAGTTGAAGATTCTTTTTTTTCTTAGTATAGAACTCTTATGCTTGGTTTGGAACTGGTTTTTGGAAGTAAAAATATTAATGTTCCATTTTTGGTTGGAAATATATATTTTTTGAATTCGAAATTCGACTATTTCGTTGTTGACAATTTGAATATTCTTGTGAAAATTGATTTATTTTGCTTAAGGATGTTTAAGGATGTTTAGAATAAACGTCATGAATAAAAAATAAAGGTTGGGGTTCACGACAAATATAAATATGTTACTTCTAGTTGACCGGGAAAATTGGAAAACTTGACCGTGAAGAACCGGTAAATGACCAGGACTTTGAAATCGTCCGCCGACTCACCACCCTGATTATATTCCTCTGACGGTCCTCAACAACTGTTGAGTAACGAAACTGGCATGGCCCTTAACAATTTTCCTGGTGCGGACCTTAACAATAAAAGGTAAATTCCATCAGGGCCTCAAAACTGCCTCATCAAGATTTCTATTGTATAGTTTTTGAACGGATGTGATATTTGGGAAGTTGCCGATGTCACAGAATCCAGTCGTGAGTATCTTATGTTAGTACCTCAGGAATGAGATTCGACCATTGAAGTCGAGTCGATTTGATTCGATCCAATCGGTCGGGTCGAAAGGCTCGCACACACAGATCGTGGCCATAGCCTTTGGCCTTAATCGACCGAATTAAATCCGTCGACCTCGGCTACCTCCCCCGTACTTACACGACCCCAGTCAGTGCACTTTAGCCCTCGTACATTCGCCTCGCTGAAAATATAAATATCACTCACCGGGATTCAAAAATTGAATCATATTTCATTAAGGTGGTTTTATCACTAATCAAAACCCATCCCATCTTCCTGAAACTTTGAGGACTTCAAGTTTACACATAAATCAAAATCTGTGCAAAGTTTCAGATCGATTGACCGTCTAGTGTTTAAGATATTGTTTTTCAAAGTCCGTCTCTTATACACGGCAGGTATAAGGCGAGGCGTGAAAATTGGAGGTTTTTTTTGTTCCAACATCTTTAGTAACCATGGAACTCTTTCGACAAACTAAACAGTCCTAGATACGGTTATCTTGTAATAACATATATTTTTTGCCCGAAAAGTGTGACCGTCTAGTTTTTGCCCAACATTGATTAGAATCTCGTAATTTGATGATTTTGCTATAGTATCTGCCTTTCATCCCCTCCTTTGAAAGCTTGTATCTTTTGTGCTATAACTTATTTATAAATTATTGTTATGAATTATAGATGTAAGAATCATCATTTCAATGTTTATGCTTCTCATAATTATATTTTTTGATTCACATTTTGCATTGATGGGCGCATACTATATATTGCGGTATAACCACCTTAAAACTATAGATAAAATTGAGATTTTTCTGCCCTGCGTAATGAATACACTTCCCTTATTTAGCAAGCTGCCAATTTCAATTCAATTCAATTTATTTTTTGTTTTGTATACCATCAAGTCATAATTCCTTACGGGGTAAGCGTAACTCCTAAAGAATCATATTTGGTTAAGTTGAATATACGGGAGGCACCAGTTTCTTGACAACATGCCAACAGCTCGCGATATTTCCGGACGGTTACCCATCCAAGTACTAGTCGCGCCCAACGCTGCTTATCTTCAGTGATCGGACAGGAACTGGTTTTTCGAGCGTGGCATGACCGTTGGCCAATTCGACGAAATAATTAAATTTTTTAAAAAATTGATAAATTTTGAACCAGATAAATACATTTTTAACGCAATCATTGACTTTCCAACAGAAAATTTCATTCTTAACCGAAAAAGTTGATATTTTCACTGTAGAAGGACGAATTTCGACATAGCAGTTGAATTTTTTACCAAAAAAGATCGATTATTTAATCCAAAAAGACAAATTTACACCAAAAAAATTGAATTTCTGCCAGGACAAGGACACATCAACAAAGTAATTAAACTTTTATCAAAATAAATAATTTTCGAAACAAGTATAGTTGATTTTCAATTTCTCAATTGTTGACTTTTAACGGAAAAACTAATTTTTAACCAAAAAAGATAAAAAAAATTCTTATTCATAAGGACAAATTTCTGGCCAATAAATATTTCTCCAACAAAATAGTTCAATTCTCAACCAAATCATTGGATTTTGAACGGAATAGATGAATTTTCAACTAAACAGATGAATTTGTAACAAAATGGTTTAATCTTAGACAAACAGGTCAATTTTCTATAAAAAGGTCATGTTTACAATGACAAGGTTAAATTTTCGACCAATAAAGGTGAACTTTGCAATCCTTAAGGACGAATTTTCCATTCAAAAAATTGAATTTACGACCAAAAGAAGAGTAATTGAACAAAGTAATAAAATAAATTTTGAAATAAAAAGCTGAATTGTTGACTCAATAGTTGAGTTTTTGAAAAAATTTCAGCTCCAAAAAATAGATGAAATTTGCAACTTAAGAAGACGATTTTCCGTTATAGCAGTTGAGTTTCTGACCAAAAAGTACGACTTCAACAAAATAATTGAACTTTCAAGAAATTTTTTAACAAAATAAATAAATTTTGAACTAGGTAGCTGAGTTTTTAACACAATAGTTGAATTTTTAACAAACAAGTTCATCCTTGACCGAAAAAGTTGATATTTCCACTGCAAAAGGACGAATTTTGGACACCGAAGTTGAATTTTTGACCCAAAGATATCTCTAAAAAATTAGTTCAATTTCCAACCAAAAATTCGACTTTGACCGAAAAGATCGATTTTCTATCAAGAGGATTAGTTTTCAAGAACACAGTCAAATTTTTGACCGAAAAAGATCAATTTTTTAATCAAAAAAGACAAGTTCACAAAATGAAGTTGAATTTCTGACAGGACAAGAACACATCAATAAAATAATTAAACTATCAACTAAATAAATCATTTTCGAAACAGATACCTGATTCTCAATATCTCAATTTTTGACTTTTTAACATAAAAAAACTCATTTTTGACCAAGAGAGTATAATTTTCTATCCATAAGGACGAATTTCCGATCACAAAATATTACTTCAACAAAATAGTTCGCTTCTCAACTAAACATTTGGATTTTGAACGAAATAGATGAATTTTTAACTAAGCAGATGGATTTGTACAAAAATGGTTCAATTCTAAAAAAGCAGATCAATTTGATATAAAGAAGACACGTTTTCAATTGTACAGTTGAATTTTCGACCAATAAAGATGAACTTGGTAATCCAAAAAGATGAATTTTCAATAAAAATAATTGAATTTTCGACCAAACGAAGAGTAATTGAATAAAGTAAAAAAATAAACCTTGAAACAAATGACTAAATTGTTGACCCAATATTTGAGATTTCGGAAAAATTTCATATTCAACCAAAAGATGAAATTTGCAATTTACTTTAACTAAATAATTTAATTTCTAACTGAACAATAAAAATTTGGAATTCAAAACTTAGCAGTCGAATTCTGAACCTAATGGTTAAATTTCAACTGAAAAGAATAAATTTCTAAACGAAGTTGAATTTTTTACAAGAAATCATGACTTAAAAAAAATGATTTAATTTTTAACGAAATAAGTCCGTATTCAACAAATTAGATCCATTTCTAACTAAAAAGATGGATTTTGCCTGCAATATAGTTGAATTTTTCGGGACAGGGAATTTCAGAATAGAAATATAATTTTTTTTAATAACATTTTTAAAAAAATGTTAAAAATGAATATATATCGGATTCAGAAGATACAAATTGTAAAAAAATCGCTCTTTCAATTCAAAATCCTTCTTAATTTGAAAGTCTCTTCTTACTTTCAAATGAAGATTGTATTCTAAGAAGCTTTCAGAGTAGAAATGGTATTTCGGAAAAGAAATATTTATGAATTTTAATAGAAAACTTGTTTAAAATGGTTATCGCGCATTGTTTTAATTTAAAATTCGCGTCTGTCTGAAAACTTAACTTTTTTGTTAACAAACGATTAATCTTTTTTTAGTAAAAATTCCAGTATTTAGTTGAACATTGATTTTCGAATTTAAAAATTGAACAATTTTTTGAAGATGTATGTATACTTTGTGATAAGTTCGCTCTTTTTTTTGCAAATCACTTCACCTAAAAATTCATCAGTTTTGTTGAAAAATATTTTCTTTACCCGAAAATTTAACCCTTAAATTTTCAGTATGAAATTGACATTTTCCAGTTCAAAATTCAACAATTTAGATGAAAATTTAAATCTTTCTTAAAAAAATGGATTTTTTAATAGAAAATTATCTTTTTCTTCAAGAGTTAATTTTTTTGTAATCTTCTTCACGCTTAGCAATTCAAGTTATACAATCAAATATTTTTCATTTTAGTCGGGAATTCATCTAGTCCAAAACTCTCATGTTTTGTTTGAATTTAACTTTATAAGCCAAAATTGTTACTATCGTTTTGTTTAAAAGCTGCCTTTGTTGCTTGAAAATTAAATTGACTCGAAAAACATTTTTTTTTTGAGGTCATATTTTGGATCCTTGTGTGGCCAGCTAAAAGTATACTAAATTAATTTTTAGAAAATAAATGTACATGTACAGTAGAATATAAGGTAAAGGAAGATTTTTTCTAAAAATTAGAATTTCGACCTTGTATTTGAAGGTCAATTATTACCTTTTAATGGACCGGACTAATTTTACTTGATTGGAAATCACTTGAACTTTAAAATGCTTTTTGGATTTTTTTCCTACACCTACTGGGTCCCGAGATATTTGATTTCTTTCAAAATCGGATCAAATTTACCGTGATGCATCGCTCGACAGTCAACACTGCTCGAAAAGCTAAAGCGGCACTGCGTAGTTTGAAGTTGTTAACTTGGCGACTCTCTGCGTACGGCGTTCAGAGACTAGCGGCCCTGAGTGTTGGCATAAGCGTGCTTGCCCGATGTAGGGCAGTCTTTCCCCGATACCGGCCTCATACCGCGAGAGGAGTGTACTTTCTTCTTAATGATAATGATTGGAAAATAAAATATATTCCGTCTCAAAATCTCATCAATTTAAAACGTTTTCCATATAGGTCATACTTTTAAAGCGGTCATGTCTTTGACAACAGTTTTAATTGCTTTCCAGCAAATTAATGTACCAAAAATTTTCGCCTGAATGGGAAATTTGCTGAAATTTTTCCAAAAACGGAAAACCGACTCTTGAATTCATGACCGTATACTTCTCAAGTGTGAATAAGTCACGAGTGATTGTGAGTAAATGAAAAAAAAATGTCATTAGAAGCGGAAAGTTCAAAACTCAAGACTTACCAAAATGGACATCAGCATGCTTCTCAAAGTGCACAAGACTTATAAGACGTCGTGCTGCGTGCACATTATACTTTGGTACACTTAGGTTCATGCATCAGACGCTCGACAAAAAAGTGCCTTAATTGAACCTTCGCATGCAAGAACGGGGATCGTACGACTTCTCTGCAAATTATTTTCGTACCGCAATTCCATTACCTTAATATTTCAAAAGTTGAGCCAGCCTATGACAATAATTGCTTTTAATTTTTGATTTGCTGGTCACCCACATGTATGAACTGTATTATATTCCACGCTTATTGTGGCAGAGAACAATTGGGATAATAATCTTGCTTGTCAGAGAAAAATAGCTTATCTTTTGTGAAAAGTGCAGTAGCTTGATTGTTACTTTTATTAAATGTAAATCTTCCATACTTTTATTGATTGGATAATAAATTTGAACAAATATTGTAAAACTAACAATATTATACGCGCGCGAGAAACATAGGACTACCAATCAATGATGTACAAATATGAAACAACATTACTATATTTGCGTTTTTGGATTGTGCACTTGATTCAATTCAATGAAAAAAGTATGTTTTGAGGGACATTATAAATGTTCATCTTGGAACATCATTAAATTTTATATAATCCGACTTTGATTAGTTTTTACATAGTTTTATTCTAAGAGCAACAATTTTTCATCGTATCTCAGATAAATTCAAGAAGGGGCTTCGATAATGAGAGAGCTCCTCAAAATAATTTAGTGAATGCTATAATCAACCTTAATGAATTTGAATTTGAAACTCTATACCATTTTGAACGTTCAAATTGAAACATATTTGACTATCGAAAAAATTTCATATCTCTTGGCTATCGACATAAATTAACCTCAGGCAAATTGTTTATTTAGGCTTTTAGTTCAAAACCTTAAAATCCTTTAATTTTGTGCTACTTCAAGTCCATGCTTATCCGATTCCTACTATACCGACATGGTTTTTTAAACAGCTTACATCGATACGAAATCAGGGTGGCGATTCGACTGGGAATTTTATTGACCATGGAATCCCCGGGAATCCATTTGAAAAACTAGGAATTTACTTGAGTGAAACTGGAAAAATAAAAATTTTACCAGGAAAATACGAGAAAGGATTGCTTTCTTTTCATGAATAAGAAAGAGATTTTATGATTTGGTTTGAAGCATGTAAATTTCCTTTAGTCTGATTCTGGAATTTTCTAGACATGTCTATACTTTATTAGAAGAAGAATTTTATTTTTTTCTATCAATAAGAAAAACATTTTGTGAATTTGTTGCTCCGTGAAATCTTTTCAGCTTATAATTATTTCGCCTATAATATTAAAATTATGATCCGGATCTTTTTAGTTCCAAATGAAGAAAATACTTGAAGAAGTTCTTTGAGTAGAAGTAGTATTCGAAGAAGAAATATTTACAAATTATAATATTATAAATTAAATATAATTAGTAATAATTATAAAATTATAATTTTTTGTGGAAAATGAATCTTTATGGTAAAAAATCCATCTCTTTCGCATAAAATACATTCATTACAGTTGAACATTCATCATTTGACCTGAAAATTCATCAGTTTGGTTGAATATTGAACTTTTTAACTGGAAATTTAATTGTTTCATCTTTAGTGGGAAATAAATCTTTTTTAGTTAAACATTTAACAATGTGGATGAAAATTTGTCTTTTTAATTGAAAATCCAATAATTTCGTTGGAAAAATACATATTTTGGTGAAAAATCGATATTTTGGAAAAAAATTATCTTTTCCTTCGAAAGTTCCACTTTTTGGTACAAAATTCAATTATTCTACTTGAAGTTTTTTGTTTGAAAATTCATCAATTTGTATGAAAATGTAACAATTGGTTTGAAAGTTAGTTTTTTACATTCTCATCATTTATGATTGAGAAAGTATTAGAATCGTCTGAAATTTCACATCTTGAATTTTCAACG
>WSXT02241051.1:0-15623 GCA_011762715.2 Neuroterus valhalla
TAGGAATTTGAAACTACATTCCGCTCGTAAAGTAACCAGAAACATCTTAAAAACAAAAAAAGAACTATGTCATCAGTTAAATTGGAACATAACTATGCATTTTGATATGCAGAATGTAAAATACGTTACAGGCTTTTTTTACAAGGCTCAATTATTTAAAATGAACCATTGATGTCCTGAATAAATTTTTTTATGCGTCACTAAAAGATCGATCTTTAAAAGATTGATTCTTTTCAAGTTGATCTTTTTCAGAATCGATTCTCATCAATTTGATCTTGGATCGATTCGAGAATCGATTCTTTTCAAAGAATCGAACATCCCCAGCAGAAAACCGTGTTTTCTGCACTTTTAGGTTAAGATAACTCGGGAACGTAGGGTGATGGAGGAATTCTGAGTTCAGATTCGGGTTCAGCACATCAAATTCTTCTGTGTAAAGCAGGTCCGGTCTGTAGGTGTGTAATTTCATTGACTTTTGTCGGCCTATGATAATCACACTTTACAAGAATTGAAAATATATATGCCATTAACTTCCAATCCTAAATGAAACAAGTTTTTTTCTCTAGTTTGACAGAAGGTTAACTGGTTTTTGAGGGGAAGGGATGAAGGAAGCGAATAATTGTGAAATCGAAATAACAGACAGGGTATCGTATTCTAGGTCATCTTTCTAATGTGAAATATCTAACAAGGTGACGCTATATTTTACTTTATTTTTCTGACATCTATGTTAGATAATAGTTCCACGTACTCTAATTTTGCCTAAATCCATGTTTATCATCAGAAAGTGTTACGTTTCAATTGCAAACAGTCTCAGTAATGATAAGCACGACAACTTGGAACAATGAAATCACAACTATCATGAGTATGAAGCCGCTGAATATCCATATATTCTACTATTACCGAAATTCTTCATAATCAGTCAGTTTTTGCTCTACTTGGAAAAAATGGAAATCATCTATACTGTAGTCCTATCTTTGGTGGCTATCCTCAACTTTGTTGGTAAATATAATATTTCATCTGTATTCCTGGGTATTCTTATTTCGTACTGAAATTTCTCCTGTTCAACTAGCATTCTATGCAAACTCTGTCAAAAGATTCGGTTGGAAATTTATTCTGAATCAATTCGAATCATTCCGAAATACCTTTAAGATACAATCAGATTCAATTCTTATCAAGTTTTCGATCCGCGCATCCATTAACAAGCATAATTCGAACCAACATTTCGATATTCTCTGATTCGTCTTTGAATCAATCCGATTAAAAAAATCATCGGGAACTACTCTACAGATTTACCTAGTATGACATATTCAATTTCCAAAACAATCACTCTTATTGTGTTGAATTGTTAAGAACCAAGAGAAGAGATCAAAATTTTGAGTGTACGATCTCAAAACCCAATCCAAACTCTGTCCCAAAGTTTTACGTCTGGACATACTGCATTTCCATTTCAGGATGAAAATCCATAATATTTATTCAATATATTCATAATGCAGATTCAACTTGTTATTCTATACTCTCAAAATTAAAAAAATTAATTATTCAACGTCGATTCTAAATTACAGTAAATAATGTTCACAATTTTCGCATCATACCTTTCGTTAAATAGCCCGTGACGATTTATATCAATTAATCATGCTTTAAAATAAGAAGATAAGTCATATATTGATAATTATTATGAACGAAAAATATTAAATCAACAATATTATAAATAACCATAAATCATAATAAGGTATCTCGGGCATTCGAGTGTTTCTACTTCCTTCTAGAGGCTCGTGGTTGAATCCCTTAGCTGGTACCCACTGGATATTTTTCCATGTTTTTTTGCCGAGGTTCGAGGGGTTTAGATTTCATCTTGAGATGTGGCATCCCCATCTTGCACTTGGCTGCAACTCGGCCCGTAAATCTTCGTTCGACTATGTTTGCCGTTGCGGTTAGCCCAAGGAGGAAAGCTCCCACTCAACGAAAGAACGAGTCAGTGACTACAAGAATAAATAATTTGTTTTGTCTATGACCCCTACAGATTCCTGCGTTGCTGTTGCTCGACTACTAAAGCCCTGGATGGCTTGCAGCCAGAGCTCCCGAAGTTGAAACGCCGTAACGATGCCGCACTCACTCTGACTCGTGGCCGCTGATAACGATTTCGCACTCACTCGCATCATTGCGGCGTTTCAACTTTGGGAGCTTTGCTTGCAGCTGTGCCGAAGTAGGCAGGCGCGAACATACCCCTGTACCTGAATATGGATCGCTTGTTCGGTAAAGCGCTCCTGGATTCCGCGCAATATTTTACCCCTCCCCCTCCCTCATCCCAGGATATCTGGCCGTTCTGCTATCGTAGTATGCATACAGCACACTGATGGTAATATCAGTAGGTAGTACCAGAAGCTACCGGTTCTATTGTAACTTCTATGAATTAGACGTGCTCACCTTTTTTTGGCACAAAAAGTTCTTGTGATAAGCAGTGTTCTTCTCTCATTAGGGTTTCCCTTCGGTTAACGAGGTCAACGATTGTTGGGTCCCTCTGTCGTTTTTCCAAAACTTGTAGGTGGAAGTTCCTGTTGGAAACCTATAAGCCTGTTAACCTCACTGTTTCCGGAAACGAATGTTGTTGTTTTTCTTCTTTAGATATTGGTTTATGGTTTCTTGAGTTTCGAGCTGGAGTAGTTCACAATGTGGCTCCTGATCAATTGGAACATAAGCTTCTTTTTTCTCTATGTGTTCTCCACCGAGCAGCCATGTCGATGGTAGAAGCACTCGTCGTCCTTGAACTTATTTTATGTGTAGTTGAGTTTTTGTGTAGTAAAAAACCTCGCCTTACTCTGGTACGTTTTCCATGCATTTGGCTTGGTTCTCCAGCCAATGCAACTGAAACTGATCCGACAGTGTGAAATAATATGAGAAGTTTCACCAAGCAGGGGGGCTTACCGCCCGATGCACCTGGTACCTTGTACCTGTTTATTTTCTAGATCACTGCTAGACAAACATTCTTGTGCGCTTCCTCGCTTGCGTAACTGATTACGTTCTTGCATCCGTCTTCTAAGAGCCAGACAGCTTGGTTAAAGTTTCTACCTCGCTTGTATGAGTTGAAAGGCAGCACAGTACATCCGGGTCCGGCTATTTTTACTAACAATGCCTGTCTGAACGTTTTTTCAACTTTTTGAAAGCTACTTCCACCGTGTGTGTCAACATTTATCGATTAGTACCTTATCCAACAATGACGATGAGATGTGTAGAGATTTGAGAAATTCTGGCATGTACTTTCGGAATTAACCACAATTTCTTCTGGACCTGCTTTTCGTTCAGAGTTACTCGATTTCCTGTGGATTCAACTTTTACGCCCTAAAAAAATACTATTTAAGGGCGCAGATTAAACCATAATGATTAACATCTCTATATTAGGCGTTAAACGATCCGTGACCTTGACTCTGATAGGTGTTAAGCGCGTCTTTGAAACCAAGCAGTGCGACCCTAAATTAATAAGTCCTTTCGTTTGGCATCACAAAAGCGGTAACTCATTTCAAACACGGATTCAACGGATTCTGAAAGTAACCAGTCCGTAGGTCCAGGCCTTTAAATATTTGGGCAACTTGCCGTTCCTCATCCTGGCCATAACTATTAGAGAACAATAGGATGATTGACATGGATCGATTATTCTTGCTCCACCATTTCTCGAACCAGTTCGTTGAGCGTTGTTGACATTGAATAAGTTATACTAGATGAGTGATAAAGAAATTTTTCCTCTCCTATTACAGTCTCGTCGAGTCTCATAGCATATTTTCCGGCATTAAATATAATTTACTATTACAGGGAAGATAAATAGAGAAATATTCAGCCGCTTTGCAATACATTGCATGATTCTATTTGATTCTAATTAGTATATGAATTTTCAAAATTCATTCATGTCTATTTCTTCTTATAGAACTCAGTTTGCAGTTTGACTGTTTACCTGATGGAACACCTACTTTTTACGAATCTTTTTACGGCGGACCTCGCCCTTCTTCCCGAAATCATTCTGACAGGCTTCTTTCTCCTGCTAAACCTGTTTCCGTCGACATTCTTCCTTGTCCTAGCAAACCTCCTAACCAGGTTCAGATACTAGGAACGCGAAGGGACTTCGTGTTTTCTAAAATCGGGAGGACGCTCATGACAAAATCATCATATGATGCCTTTGAGCGAATAGTACCATTGACCAAAGAATATACTGTAATAATATCCAATGGTGTCGTCCTTGGAATATTGGATAAAAAGCATTTTCGTCGTGGAATATATATTTCAAGTCAGAGACGGGTAACCGTTAACATGTTAACGGGCAAAGTTGAAATAATTACTCCCGAACAATCAGCAAAATGTCCAGTAGGTTCCCGACTCTAGCCGGGAAATAGCCTATGTAATTTGGACATTCTGTAACTGATATGACGAACTTTCTTTGACTGATCTCTGTATTGATTCATATGAATAAAAAATTTTACAGCAGTACTTTTTGTTGTTAAAAAATTATATGCCTGACTACTACCGGTTAATACTACTTAGTAATTAATCTCTAGCATTCGTGCCTGTACCTGATTCACCAGGGAAGCCATAAAAATTAGCTTGAGTGCAGACTTAATTCAGTATTTATCTACAAGTAGCAGTCATCTTTTAGTCGCATCTGTGCGGATTCATCCGAGCTCCAACTAGGATCGCCTGTGCTTTCCTAAAAATTTAGATCTTTTAACTGATAATGTTCCTAAAAGCGCAGCTAGCGCTCATCCCTAATGAATTTTGAAGAATTATCCGAGAATGCTATTGAATGTTAAAATTCAATACTCGAATTCATTTACATATAAAGCATAACAATAGACCTGAAGATATAAATTCTATCTGCAACAACATAACTTGAGAATAAAACAGTCTTTGTTTTCTTCATATTGATACAATTTTTTGTATCACCTAAATGCCGTTGCAGCAAAAACGATGAGTTTAGATTCAGTGCTGTTGCGGCACACTAAAAAAGAAATTTGATGCTCAACTATAATGATACTCATCCTTGTTTCAACTTATTTAACACATAAATGTATTGCAATGGTATAATGACTCCTTCTTTTTATTCCTGAAAATCCCCCCTCCCCCCTCCCTGAATGACCTAGTGTTGTCGATTTCTCCTTCTCCCTTTTCTCTTCTCTACTCCGTCTCTATGTTTTTACCTAGTACTCTTAGTTTTCTCCTTTTTTCAAGTATATATTTCATCCCCAATCCCCCTACTCTTTTTTTTCAAGCTTTCTTCACTTTTGTTTTCTTCCCTCCACATTCATTATTCTACCATGGCTCAGCTCAACATTTTTCCCTTATTTTGATGTCCTTTATTTGAACAAACTCCCTGAACAGTTCTCGAATTTCCGTTTCCACGTTGCGGTCAAACACGCGCCCGCTCCTCGCTTTTCCAGTGCCCTATGGCTTGATACTCTGCATGTTGTTGCATGCTGTCTTATCCCCTCTGCAAAACTTTTCCTTTCTATTGCTCCATGCGCTGATATCTCCTCCCATTATTATATTCCTTTCTCCTCGTCTTTTGATGATTTCTTTTCAACCCTCTTGGAAACTCATATTTTTTTCTCATTGTGAACTGTAACTGCCCTATTCATTGACTTACTTATTCTAATTTTTCTTTCCTGAATTTTATCCTATTCGTATTTTATGTTCTCCGACTCCTTTGATCTGTCTCGCATTACCGTTGATATTCCTCTTTTTGATCATCCCTTCTTATCTTCTCTCACTGCCCCTGCTGTTTCTACTCAAATTTCTTCCAGTAATCGTTTCCCTGTTCCACTCTACTCTTCATCATTTATCTATATTTGAGTTAAGCCTTCTACCTGAAACCCCTTGAGCTGATTGTGGGAACCCGCCTCTTTATTATTTATTCCCGCAATATTCTAAAATACTATTTTTCTCCTTTCTACCATCTCTGAAGCCTCACTTTGTTTCCCCACTAGATCTTTCCCTCTTCTTTCTTCCTCAACATACCTCCTAACTTTGGAATAATTGGATCTTCTTCCATAAGCCCTCATTTACCCTCATTCAATTCCCGCTATATCCTCTGCATGCGTATTATCTGATATCTTATTCTTACTCTACTCTCCTTTTTTCTCTGTTCCTAAGCAATTTCCCTTAACCTTCTTTTTATTTCTCCCTAAATAAATCTCGGATTTTGATCCACGCAAATTTTTCTTACCCCTAGTTTGCTTTTATCTTCGATTACTTCCTGCTCTGCTTCTCACGATTCTATTTTGACTATCGGAACTTCTGTTCTTTCTCTTCTCCTTCCTCACACTTTTGATCATTTCATGTCTACCCTCAAACTGTTCTTGAACAGTTCTCCTCTACTGCCGCTTTTTGCTTGCCTCCGCTTTTGTCTAAACTCGTAATCATCACATTGTTCTTTCTGTCTCTTATCCTTTTTCCCTTATACCGCACTCTACATTTCTCTCTTATTCATCTCCTTTAATTCCTCAACTTCCAGTTTTCCTATTCCTTTTCCTAATTCTTCTACCCTGTTTCCTAGATCCTTTTTTTCCCTGTTGTAGCTTCTGCTATACACTCATCTACAACTTCCAATTTATATTATATGTCCCTTGTGTCGAGATCTTACCATGTTTCATTTCACCAAGTTATTCTCAAAGTCCTTGAAATTTTTAGTAGTCCATTAAAGCTATATCCCAGGTACACAAAGAAATTAATTAATCTGATATTTTTACTACCTTATCTGAAGGCGATGATCTGCGAATGTAAAATAAGCTTGATTCGTAAAATTTTTTCATTGTGGTTTATCTTTATTTAAAGATAAAGCATTTTTTTGCGCACGAAATTATAGTACGAAATCGTTTGAGGGGTCCTGAGGCCTCAAGCGTCGGACTACTGTAGACCGCCTCAGTCTTGACTCGTCTTATCCTCCGTCAAAACGTCTCCCTACGTTACGCGACTGTGTGTACATAGTGCGTGTCGTAGCTCTTGACTTCATCAATCTTTTTCCTGGAAATCACCTTCCCCAGATAATGAAACCATTAAAAGGACCGCCGATTAGTCTGCAGGATACCCTAGATCCGAAGATGTGTCTCACAACAGATTTGCTAGCACCGGTCTCGGGGTGGTAACTATAACCGAATGTGTAACCCGCAATAAACCGCTCTTTACTCTTCAATGCAAATGTGGTTTTTTATGTCTTAACCTTTCTCAGCATTTCTACTTTCCCATTTCTTTTTTCGGTATCATCACGTAATAAACTACGCAGCAGTTCAAGTTTGTCAACAAGTTTTCCGCAAGAATTGCCGACAATTTTGAACTACCCTGGCAGTTGCAGTTTTGGCATCATCACAATGATCTAGTAGAGGTTAATAATTCTTAGAAATCGTATGGAAATGAGAAACTGCGAGAAAAATCCAGCACTCCATGTTTTTGTTGGTAAAATTCAGTAGTTTAAGAAATTTTGATTTTGTTTGTATAATTCTTCTATGTAAATAATTATCGTGAGGGCATCGTGGTCTTGAGTAACAAGGATCTGAAATCTCCTCATCTCGTGGCGTCATCGATCCAGGTTTTGCTGTTTGGTTTGGCTTCGAGGGCAGATACATAACCAAGTCATGTTCCTGGTGAGGGTGGACCATGGGCGAATTACACAAAAATTCTCGGAATGAAGGTAATTGCGCCAAGAAGGAATATTAATTTTAAGGGCCAATTTACCAAAAATTCTGCAAATAGAAAGGCTATCCGGTACCCTTTATCGTACCATTTTCCTGTTATATCTTTTTTGAATCTATATCGTTAAGTGTTATTCTTGTCTTAAATTCAAGAATATACCCATGGCGAAATGACCACAAAGTCCGGCTGTGGACAGGCATTTCCGCCAAATTTGTCTTGTAGGAGAAACATATCTATTATTAACTCCAGTATGTTTCTCAATATCGTTCGAGGGTTGGTGGAAACCCCCTGCAGTCGCAGTACGGTGTCATCCACCAATCATCGGCCAGGAATCAGCCCCCCTCATCGCTCTCTAGTCCTGCGTGAACGCCGAGTGAACGTGTAACGTGTAACTGCATTCCCACTATAACCGCCGGACCGGAACTATCCCGGATTGCCTCTCCACCAATCCGTGAATACTGGTAGATTGTCGCATCCTTCTCTAAAGGGTCCTTTAAACATACAAGAATCCGTGCCTAAGGCAGTGTGCTCAGATCAGAAACTGAAGCCTGTAACTAACACACGCGCGCTGTGAGTGAGTGGAGAGGCCAAACATGCGCGCTGTGTGTGAGCGACACGGCTCGACGTATACGTTGAACCATGTCCGGCCTCGTCACTCACACACAGCGCACACGTGTTAGTTAGTGGCTTCGGTTTCCAATCTGAGCACACTGGCCTAAGAAGAACCGGCGGCAAGGAAGGAAGTGGGGAAAAGCGACGACAGCAAGGCAGACCAGCGACCTGTGGCATCATCGGCATCTCCCTCTTGACCACGGAGACCCCTATCCTAATCTTCACACCCTCGCCTCTCTTTTTATTTCAGTAGTTCGTAAGTGGCATCCCTTCTCTCAGTGGTTGACGCGCCGAGCACGTTTTCGGGCAGTACGCATAACGCTTGTAAGCTCGAGGTGTCGACTGCGTTGGTTTTCTGTCGATAGCATCCAACATCCAGTGAATTGGAGGTAGGACTCGAATCCTTTCTTTTGTCGTGGTACAGCCAGGTAGCTCCCTCACCTTTTTTGTATTGATTGTTAATGATTCCGATATTGATTGTCTGCACCACCATGTGTAGTGCCTAAATTACTATTATGGAGTGCCTACCGGATGTTCTTCCGATATCCGCGCTTTATAGAATAGCCAGAATGTCGGCGGGAATAAGTGTCCTAACTTGCGGACTCTAATGTGTTTCGGCAGCCTGTCCCCTTTCAACGTAAGTACCTTGTGTGACCTCTCTTTCGCCCCACCCGCCCCCGTCCTTCCGCAGTAATTTTGGGTGTAAATCAAGTTTCCTATTCTTCCATCCACGCTGCCCCCCCCCCTACAAAATTCAGCTAATTTTTACATTTATTTATTCAAGTTGATGGTTCCTAATATTCTTTTTTCTTTGTGGTTCTCTTTGATTTCATGGTAGTTTCAGTGAACTCTTCCGTTCAAAATATCTACTTTTCTCGACCCGTTTTAGTCATTGTTCAGTTTATCACCTCGCCCCCCACCCCTCACCAGCCTCTCGTCTTTCTTTTCCGTATTCCTACTTTGACCGCTGTATGTACTTTGGACCTTATGTGTATCCTTCCTATCGACTCCCTTCCTTTTGGTTTGTATTAATATAGACAGGCAGTCCACCCCGTTCTTGAATAATCTGTCAATTTATCACCCCTCTTATCTACCCATGTCATAATCTCGTCTCACTTAAACTTTGCAATTCCTAGGGTCATTTATATAAGCTTGAGGCCCATTTTATGTTCTGTTATAATTTCATAAGGAAACTTCATAGTAACATTTTTTTTTTATATCTAAATATTGGAATGTACACCTGTTATTATTGGAAAACTACCTTGCCAAATTTTATTTGTGAACCAGCCCCTCTACTTGAGAAATGAGCTGGCAGATCCTGAGGGTTTTTCATGGATTTTCCGAGTTTTAGGTATCGCATATTGTTTTTATCGTATTCTCTTATCGTCCCCTCTTTTAGGGTTAGGAAGCCCGACCGCACAGCATTCTTGTATTCAAAATTAGTTCTTTATCTATTCGCTATTGCTAGCTTTAGTTCTTGGATTCACTGATATTTCGCCAATAATTAGGCGTTCATTTCATAAAATGTAAATGCTTTCATTCAAATCATTCGTTGGTGTTCCAGAGAACCCTATATAGTTACAAACTGTGACGTTGTTTTCCCCTTATTGCATAATTTTTCAAAATCATTGTGGGTTCTTTTTGCATGCGTGGGTTGTTTTTGGTAAACTAATTAGCAGTTTTTTGGAAAGCTCGATAATAGCCGTGGAATGTTGTGTAGTCGCTTATAGAAAGATTGATAGAAACAAGAGTTTCATGGGATGAGATAATTTTTACATAAACATATAGATGTTTTTCAGATTACAGGGGTGTCCAACGTAAGGTTAGCGCGCTTCTCCTTTCTTCCCCTTCTCCGAGCGCTTCATCGAGAATTCTCTCCTCATTCCGATACGAGATTCATCTGACTACGTCTGACCACGCCTACTTGCGCGCACTGTTCACACAGCCCGGCCGCCGACGACCCCTTTCCACATCGTGATCACCGCATGAACGCATCCAAAGTGGTAGGACAGGGGATTGGCGAGTGACATTTATTTACACCGTTGCTCACGCGTTGGTCACCTATGTTCCAGAATAACTCATTCGTGTTTTCTCGGAGAAGGTTACTGTAGCCGTGAATTGTAACATAGTCTTTCTCCGACTTTTCTAATCTTTTGATGTAAGTACCAAACTGGAGCGTTCTTGTTCCTTTATAAGACATTTTTTTGAATAGGAGTGAGTAGTTTTCACTTATAGGGTTTCTTTCTTGAAAATTCCTTTTTTAGTGCTGCGGGAATGTGCGGAATTGTCCCGCACTGTTTGACCTTTTTTTAACCTGTTTCAAGGTTTTTAGAATCTTTTTTGCATAAGACGGGATACTTCTCACATACGGAGGTTGTTTTTGGGGAACTTATTTGCTGTGTTTCGGGGAGCCGAGAAGAATTGCTGGGATGTAGTCTAGTTGATATCCAACTCGGTCATTTTTTAGAAAGTCGAGGGGGCTTGGTTGTGACTAGCTAGCCACAACATTTTACCAAGAACAAGCTTGTCCTAACAGCAAAAAATATCTCAGTAAATACGAATTTTTCACAAAATAGTATAGTAATTTCTGCATGACGCAGATATTTATTCATAAGCAACGTCAATTACGAGTTTCAAAAAAGTATAATACATAGTTTTTTACTCATTTTCGGGAACAACGTAGCCCTTAACATAAATTATTCGTTTCAACGATTGATAATTGTTCGACACACAGATTAATTTTCCATTGTCAAATTGAACGTGAAAAAGTAACTCCCAGAGAGTTCGATCATTTACGCAAAATACAGATATGAGAAAACTTTGTAATGTATTTGGCAGCCTTTTAACTACAGTTATTAGTCACATAAACCTGAGAGTAAATTTTTTATTATGTAATTTTATAATTGTATAAGTTTATTATTTGAGTATGGTAATATCATTCTAACGAATCTAGCAACTACATTTCTTACCTAAAATTGATTTATGGAACATAAATGTTTTAGAAGTACAAGTTTGACAAATACAATCCCAGAGATAACGCATATGCTTCAATAATAAAAAAATGAATATCCATACAATCCGCTGTTTTTTTATAATTTCCGTCACTGAGATAATCAGACTTTCTTCTTCTTCAAAAAAAATGAGAATCAAGTATACTCTGCTGTTATCCTTTGTGGTAATCCTTAATTCTATTGGTAAATATAATAATATAAGATCATATCTTGTCGATGGTTATATTAGGTGAATAGGTACATTTTTTGATTGCTAAGATATCGTAAAAGTTTGTGTCAAGCTTCCCACTTATAAGAAAATGTCTGCTTCGCCGCAACACTAAAAAGGTGCGAGCTCAACCTGGTCTTCCAAAACAACTCAGTTTTCCACTTTTTTAATATTGTTTTTTCCTGAATCTCAGCTATGAGAGAGCTCTTACTTGAGGTTTTATTTGCTTCAAAGCTCTAATTTGGTGTTTCAGTAAAGGTTTAAAATCACGTGAGATGATCAAGAAATAGGTTTTTTTGGAATAGCTTGTTCATATAGCATTTTTAAAAATTTATTTGATAACTAGAAAGAAAGTACATGAAATTCCCAACAAATACAATTCAATGGTTCAAGAGATATAGTCTTAAGCAGAAGATTTCAAATTGGAATTTGCTGGATATTTCCGATTTTTTTCAAATATATCAATTTTGGTTTATCATAACGTGAGGATGAGCATGCAAGTTATCGCTAGAGTTCCTCTAGGGAGAGTTGGGACATGTAAGAATAGTTTCTGATTGGTAGGGCCAACCGGAATAAGGAAGTCCTTATTAAAGCACGCTTTTAAATTTCAATTTATCTTCCTTTTTCTTGAAAAACTAATACATAAGAAGAAATAGTTGTAAAAATATTTTCAAGCATTAAGAATCAAAATTACGGTATTCCGCGACTTTAATATTTGAATAAAAAAAAGTTTCTAGGATAAAGAATCGCTTACATGCTAAGGATGCTCGGTTCAAAATTCAAAATCAAATATTTCATTTAATGAATATTATAACTGAATTATTTGTTTTGCTATATAATTCATCTGTCACAAAAATAAATTTTTTTTATCATATTATTATGAAACTCTGTAAACTCTTGCTGAGTAGAATAAAAGTATTGAGTATTAGCAGATGTTTAGTTTTTGATCAGAGAGTAAGTAATTACGTTGATGGTACGTTTTGATCTATTGATCCTTTTGTTGATTTGAAATCGAGTTTTTGCTCCACAACATAGAGCCTCTTCCGGAAAAACAATGATTCCGTAAACTCCTTAACCTATTTGACGAACTAGAAGGAAATTTCTTATGTAACAAGAAAATTTTATAGACAATGTTAAACACTCGTAAACTCCATCTTAGTTTCCTTGTATCATCTTCGGTTATCTTCGTATCATCTCCGTATTACCTTTGGTTATCTTCGTACCATATTCGATTATGTCCGTATTACGTTCGATTATCTTCGTATCATCTCCGTTCCCTATCATGTCATCTTGATTTGAGCTCACAAGTTAATGTTTAACCTTAATTGACGCCATTAGCATCTTTCTTCTAGAATCTTTTCATTTTATTTATAATAAATTCGGTTTTTAACTACTTTTCACTTCAACAAACTGTGGTTTTATGTGAACCTATACTATAAGTGTCGCTTCGGTGAGTTTCTAGGTTATGTTTAGTGTTTACGAGTGTTTTGCATTGCCTAGACAATTCTTTTGTTTTATAAGAAATTTCTTTCTAGTTTGTCAAATATGTTAAGGAGTTTACGGAAGTTTTGTTTTTCCTGAAGCGGCCTAATCTCGCCTGCTTCACGCTCATACACGTGAGTCAACGTTCACTTTCCTCAAATCATCTGTACTAAAATGAGGCACGGATAATATCATTTTCGCGTACCAAGGTGGCGTGAATTCTACCTTAGCGTACCGTTACTACGTATTACGTCACAAAGTTTCCAGCCATAGGTGCAGGGCGTGTCATAAACTTCTTGAGCACCTATGGCATGTAATATCCAATTGTCTTATGAAGGCAGGAGCGACGTATATGTACAGACACAATGCGGCCTTCGGAGTGCTTTACTACCATCTTTGTCGCTATTATGGCGTTGGCCATGACCTTGCCCTGCCGAACGCTCCAAGGCAGATAGAGTAAATTTTTTATTACTAGGAGTGCCGAAATTCTGAAACTACACGTTCTCGAGAATAGTTTCGATCTAACACACGAGACAAAACCTCCTTGAAAAAAAAGAACAAACTATGTTCGTGATCAGATTCTCGGCTCCAGTTAACTACAATATCGCAGGCAAGGAAATTAATAAAGAGGAGAAGCATACAGATCTCAGAGAGCAGCTGCAGTGACTCTAACCAGGATATTTGGTTAAGATAATTGTTTTTATCATCGATGCTCTTGGAGGTGCAACGACTTCACTGGTTAATAATCTTGAAGTCAAGCCCGTTTGCCAAAAATATACTGTTGCACTTGCCGGATGAATGCAGAGAGCGGCTATCTTTGGGTCGCTTCGTGACTCAATGAGGGTTGTGCTATCTCTTCATTGTGTTTTCATCATGCATGTGGCCACTTATCCCACGGTGGTGAGATGTGGCCATAGGTGCAGTTTACTGCGGCTGTACTATTTGTTCTAGAACATTCTTTTCTTCGATTTTTTGGGAATTTTATGTACTTTACTTATGGTCAACTTCTTGTGATGGAATTACAGGTCTTTATTTATTTGTTTCAATTATAATCAATCAATTGTAGAAATAAAATTGCTCTATCCCGATTTTCTCTTGCAGAATTAGGTTCGCAGTTCGACTGTTTGCCTGATGGCACATCTACAAATTACGAATCTTTTTATGGCGGACCTCGTCCTTCTGCCAGGCGTCGGCTTAATGCTAAGCCTCGCCCTTCTGACAGGCTTGATCTTGTCACTAGTAGGCCCCCTGATTCTGACAGATCTTCTATTGAGCACCAGTTATTAGAATTACGTAAATTTATTTTTCCCGCAACTGAAAAACCAATTCTAACAAAATTAGCGCGCGCTGTTTATCAACCGATAATACCAATTACCGAACAATATACTGTATTAACAATGAAAGGTCTCGTCCTTGGATTAGTGGACAAATCGCTTTTTCGTCGTGGTTTATATAATTCGAGTCAAAAACGAGTAACCCTAAACATGGTTACCGGCAAGGTTACGGTAATGAATGCTGAAGAGAAGTTTTCGTGTCAAGTGGGCTTCAAACTCAGTCCGAGTGATTCTATTTCACTGTCTTGAAATAACCATCTTACTCAAAATCAACCAATTCAAGAAACTGCAAAACTGAAATGAAAAATTATTTGTGGCCTGAATCACAATGTTACAAAAATCAGTAATTACAATAAAGAATCAACTCATTATGGTTTACAAGGCTCCAATCCCTTCCGTCAATGTCCCATTCAAGTCCTTTTCAGAGAAAGATTAGTGTGCAGGGATAAGGGAGGGGTTAGGCTTGATGTGAAAAAAAGAGGGCAAGAAGGAGGAAAAGATATGGAAGAGGATTTGAGAGGTGTTAAGGCTCGAACGAAGGATGTGTAGAAGATAATAAATAGGTTCAGAGATCGTATGGAAGGACTGCGAAAGAAACTACACGGAGATGAGTAACCCCGAGCTGTTACTGTTTACACCGGTATAGCTACTGCGCTGACCGCAGCAGTCACGAAAAAAATTCCGGCTGTAGGCAAACTGTAACTGCTGCGACTCTGAGCCGAACTAGCGCTGCTAACACCGTAGCGGTTACTGTTAGGTACCCGAAAACGATACACCTGAATAGGTCTGGTAGTCCAGGAGCTGGGTAGGATCCCGTATGCATTAAAGAGGTAAAGGATAAAAACTATGTAGTCTTACGTATTTTGACCCGCTGAATCCAATGGTACCGGTTTATTTTGCGATAAGTGCCTAGGTTTTGTTTAGAACGCAATTGTTTAAACAATTATGAAAAAATGATTCTTTTCAATGGAACATATTTTTTTTAGATAATTTGTGGCATTTTAAGAAGAAATGGTCCCTTGTCATTTTTTTGTAAAATGCATATTTGAGAAGTTATGAACTTTGAATGTTCAAAATTTGGCAATTTTTTGCATCCCCGAGTGTTAATAATTTTCGATCTATTGAATATTTTGAAAAAAATAAAAAATCAATTCATTCTTTAAGTCTTCCTCTACCTATTAACCATAAGGAATGTCGGAATAACCAGTGGAAAGCCGTTGTTATTGATATTTATAAATAGCGTTTTTTGGCGCGCGAGAGCACAGCGGCGCGGTGTGAGTGACTGCTTGGCGCTCGAGCTCGTGCTGGCGA
>WSXT02241062.1:0-15623 GCA_011762715.2 Neuroterus valhalla
GAAAAGTATTTACCAAAATACTTATTAATAAAGTCATGGGAGTAACAAAGGAAAGGATCTGGGAAGTTCAATGTGGACTTATGCCAGGGAGATCATGTGCGGATCAAACATTCAGCTTCAGACAGAATACGGGAAAAAGCCTAAGAGTAAACAAAAAAAAATTTTCTGTGCATTTGTTGATCTGGAGAAAGCTTTCGACAAGGTTAATAGAACTAAACTCTGGGAGGTCCTAAAAGAATATACATGGACAAATGTTTGAGAATGGCTCTATTTGACGAGGAAGGTGTTGATCTTGGGACAGTGAAAGTTTGTGGCCTTGCGTTAAGCAGACTGGATACGAGCATGAAGAGCATAGGTCTCAACAATAACGTGAATAAAAAAAAAATTATTGTGTTTGAAAGTAAGGATGCAAAAATACATTGTAATATTACCCTTAATGGAGAAAGGATAGAACAAGTTTATCATTTCGAGTACCTTGGAAGTTTATCACTTCTGACGAGAAGATAGCTGCAGAGATTTCCAGACGTATGAATGAGGGTTGAAAGATCAACGGCAGTATACGGGGTATTACTAAAAGTAAAAATATAACGAAAGTATAACAAATGAAGCTAAAATTGCGATATGTAATTCTGTGCTAGCACCAACTGCCCTGTACGGTAGCGAGATCTGGACGTATCAAGGAAAGGACAAGAGTAAATTCAACGCGATTGGAATGCAATTTCTGCGTAATATGTGCGATAAAACGCTAATGGACAAAGTAAGTAATGAGAGGGTTCTCAAAGAATGTAGTGTAGAAGAAACGCTATTTGGAAAGAGTGAAAGAAATTTGCTTAGATGGTTCGGTCACGTTGAGAGAATGGATGAAGAACGATTACCAAAGCAAAAGGCAGGGTGAATGGTAGCGTACCCAGAAGCAGACCAAAGAAGGAATGGTTAGAATGTGTAAACGTGACCCTCAAGAGGAGAAATATAGAGAGCCGTGGAAACACAAGAGCCTGTATGAAAAGTTGCATGGATCTAGAAAAAGCAAGAGATGTATGTCAGGATAGGGATGTTTGGAGAGCAATTGTAAATAAGAAAAAGTGTGAAGCCTGAAACGAACGATTTCGGATGCTAATTGGCCCATGTAGGGATATCGCTTAGTGAATTATTCTAATGGCTTCGTGAAACTCTTTGTACGGGGTGTTTGCTAGAGAGATCAGGAAGTGACCCGTGTCGGAGCGATGTTGCACAGGACGAGTGTGTCGTTTGGAAGCAGAAACAGGCTGATATTACTTTTGCTGCGTATTGTTTCAATCAAGTCTTACCTCCTTCTCTTACCTCCTGCTTCCTTCTCATGCACATCCCTTAATAAAAATTTTCCATACGAATTCCTCTCTCCAATCTTTCCATATCAATTCTCTATTTTCCAGTAGTACAACGGGGCTGGAACCGAACGAGTTACGCTTATCCCGAAAGGGATTTGGCCTAATGCTATAATAATGATAATAATATGATATTAGATTTCTTACTTCGTTTTTCTGATTGCTGGTATCTAAACATTAATATTCGGGATATGGTCGAGGGAGAAATAATTCTATTAGCGTTTTTCTTAATGTCAAGCGATATCGAGGCTTTAAATTTGAAACTATGCAATCTCAACCGTTTTTAGTTGCAGTTAATTTTGACATCCTCATCAGTAGAAGGTATTAGATTTGTGGGGGATATGACTCTCTGCCTGTGGATGCAGTGAATTTTTAGAAAACTATTCTATCAGATAAGCCAGCTTTTTTTAATTGGAATTCAAAAAGTTCAATAATTTTGGATCCATTTTTTTCAAAATTTTAGAATGAAATGTGAGGCTTTCTGCAGTACTTAGGAAGGTCAATAATTCATTGTCATAACTTCTTATTATGAGAATAAAATTGTTAGAATTAGAGCATTTCCGATTTTCAAGAATGCATACAAAAACTAAAGTTTCAAGCCAAATAACGCACGATATGAAAAAAGTCAGGACAAGAAGAACGTTGATTTTTCAAGTTACTTGAAGATTGTTACATCAACTATAAATTTTCTGGAAGAATCAGGAATTTTGATTTTTTCGGATTTCCGTTGTGGCAGGGAATTTCAGAGAACGGTTAACGTTTTGTACAAAGTTTTTTTTGGATATCACTCGAAATTGGGGTTAGTTGGTAGATAGAGTGTGTTCAGGGGGTAAGTGAGTGGGAGGGTGAATGGTGTGAAAGAGAGAAGAGTTGAGTCGTGAATGTTTTTTAAGACTCGCACGGATTTGTGTGGCCAAGAATATTGTAATTAGTTTGGAGCGACGTCACAGGTAAGAAACGGTAGAAAATATGAAGCTGAGGGTAAACAGTTATGGTTCGTAAGGAGAATTCGTAACAAGGAAAAGAGGGGTTCAGTAGATCAGTAAGGATACAAAAGAATTGGGGGCAACGGCAGAAACTCCAGAAAAAATCAGCTCATCAACGGTAAAATACGAAAACAGAGATGAGGCTAGTAGGACGATGAAAGAGTGTGGTTTGGAGAAAATTCGAATAATAATGGTAGAAGTGATGGGAAAGCAAAAAAGAAGCAGGAGGAGCGAGGAGATTGGAAAAAGCGTAAAATTAGCCCAGAATTGCCTAGAATAAGGAGAGAGCTGAAGAGATGAGAGAAAGTAAAGGGGAATTTAAAAAAGAGGATGCAGGACCTGGAGCAGAAACTAGAAAGGAGGGCAAGTCTGAGAAAAAGTAGAGGAGTTGAAGTATAGGTTAGGAGAAATGCAATGCGTAATCCGAAAGTTTGAAGAGGGGAATTCGGCGATGAGGATGTGAATAAGGAAATGTTTAGAGAAATAAAGAGAATTGAAAGGAATGAGATAGAGTAAATGAGGTATGACATATTGAATAAACGTATAAGATTAAAAGAGACGAAATAGAAAGGAGGCGTGGAAGACGCGATTGAAAGGATAAATGCGAATACAGGTAGAAAAAGTCAGAACCATAGAAAGGGATGAGAAAAAGGTAAAAAAAAATAGTGCTGGTTAAATTGGAGAATGAGAAAGATAAAAGGGAAAGATTAAAGAAAACTGTGCTGGAACGTAGTGCGATTGGGAAGAAAAAATAGAGATTTGATGAAAAAAATGTGGCAGTTGGATGTTGTAGTGATGATGGAGACATGGTTTGGTAAGAGGGGATGTAATTTAGTGAATTAAAGGCTGCCAAAGGGATACAAGTAGAAGGTGCAAGAAGCAGAGAGGAAACTAAAAAAATCGAAGAGCAATGGAAGGAATGGTATGCAGGAATGAGAAAAGGGTGGATAGCGAAGGAGGAAGCTGAGAATGGTTTGAAGAAACAGGGAGAAGGAAAAATGGCAGAAGAGATAATGATACGAGAGGAGAGGAGAGGTGGAAGATAGTAGGGGCACATGCAAATGGAGATCTAAAGGTAAAAACGGATGAGATAGGAGAGCTGATAGAAGGAAAAGCACAAGGTAAGACCAATTAGTAAATAGAGAAAAGAGGAAATCATTAACTAGATAGATAAACCTCCATTCTTCAGCCTAATGGCCATGGAAAATTTACTTGCTTGCACCATTATGTTTTAAAGAAATTAATTCATCAAATTCTTAACACTAACATCCGTCCACATGCTATACAATATGATACGTCCGCAGCTCATTACTATGACCGCTCGCTCGCCTCCATTGCCTTGCCTTGCTTGCTTCGCCTCGCACGCATTTTCCTATATTTCGCCAGCCTCGCATTGCCAAACTCTGCCTTTTCTCCGCGGTTCCTACCTATTCCTAATTTACTATGACCTTATTGATATTCCTTATCTACTATTTACATTATTCACATTCATCCTAAATCTACTTCCTCTTGTCCTTACATGTCTATCTCCATTCCTTCTTCATTCATATCCTCTCCCTCTTGTCCAACAGCCCCTTCGCCCATTGAATCATTCCACGCCACTCCACCTCCTCGCATGATTTCAAACAGTGCTCCACCTCTGCATACCCCTTTCAACACAACTCGCGCATTCTCTTCTCCTGCGGAAGCCAGAACCAATTAGAGCCTTCCATGATTCCATATCTCATTCTAGCTTTAATTTCCTGGATTCCTTTCTCTCCTTTCTCACGCAATCATGCTTTCCCCATCGGCATAATCTTCCCATATTTGTCATTACACCTTGACCATCTTATCCTCTCCTCCCCTTCTGCTTTCTTTCTCTCTCTCTCCATACCATTCCTCTAACTATCTCATAGACTTTTCTTCCCCCCTCGTGATTTCTTCTTACTTCATCCTCATGCAGACCATTTTTTCGAAAAAAGCTTTCTCCCTCATCTTTGGCTTCCTAGTCCTCTCCTGTTCTCCTTCTCCCACCAACACTCCCTCGCCAGTCTACTTCCCCTCTCTTCCAGGAATTTCTCCTCATTCTTACACGTCTGGCTACCTGTAAAAATCGCCAAACTCGTTCTCCCCGTCTTTCTTCTCACAATACAACTATAGGTGTGCATCCATCCAACCTCCAGTTCCCATCTGATGTACCTTTCCTGAACCCTATTTACCTCTTCGCTCTCCTTTTACCCCCAAACTTCTACTCTATAAAGTAACACGCTCATCACAAGGGAGTCAAAAAGCTTCATTCTCCTTTCCAAATCATCTTTAAACAACCTCTTTCCCAATCTCCACACCTGCCTCATCACAACACTTGCTCTTCTCACTCTCTCCTTTATATGACCTTTCACTCCTCAATTCCTCCGGGAGATGAAACCCAGGTACACACACTCTTTCACCTCCTGCACCACCGCCCCCTTTTATCTTGAATCATCACTCTTATTCCTTTCACCTCCTCTCCTGAACACCATAACCATGAATTTTTCTGTATCTAACCTTCCTTCCTTTAGCTTCCTCTCCATATCAGCGATTAGGATCACGAATTGTGTGAGGCTACGCGGAAACCCTTGCCTCAACCCCCTGTCCATCCAGAAACCTTCTGAAGTCGTGTCCCCTCTTCTTACCCTATTTTTGTCCCTCCATATCTTGAACAGGAATATTGACATTGATCAGAAGGGAGAGTTCCCTTATACAGGAGGAAAGAGGAGAACAGTGAAAGACTATGTTATTGTTGACAATAAATTAAGGGGGGAAATGACAAGGCTCAAAAGAGGAGAGTTCATAGACTCAGACAATCTCCCACAAATATTGGCGTCGGAGAGAGGATAAAGTGTTAAATAATGAAAAAGCGTCAAGAAAATAAGGAGAAAAAAACAAGTATGAGAAGTGATAGACCGGCAGAAGAAATAGAAGAATTATGAAACAAGATTGCGATGGCGAAGAAAAGAGGAGGAAATGTAAATAAAGTGATAGAAATTGTTATAGAAAAGGTTAAAAGAATTTTTGAAGACAATGTTGAGAGGGAGTTCGGTAGAGGAGGGAAAAGAAACAGGTGGGATGAGGAATCTGGGGGAGGGGAGGCAGTAAGGAAGGAATTGAGAAATTCAAGAAAGAGGAATAGTAGTATGAGAAATACAGAAGAAATTCGCTATACACTACTTCGTGTGATGGAAAAAGAAGTGGAGGAGGATAAAAAGTATGGTACTGAGGCAGGAAGGGCTGACACAGAGGGAGAAGTATGAAAATAGTTGGTAGAGACAGAAAAAAATTGGAAAATTCAATTGAGAGATTGAAATGTTATAATAGGAAGATTTTTCTATGGAATCGTTAGTAGGAGTGGAATAGAAAAAAAGGAGGGAGAGAAAAGAGGGAAGGAAAAAGGACGTGGAAGAGGATATCACAAGGAAACAAATAAAGACTGCGATGGTGTTATTACAAGAGGGAAAATTAGCAGATTTAGACTTGTATTATGTGAAATTTGCCACATGTGAGACTCGCCACAGATGAGACTTACTGAATGTGATTTTATGTGGCCCTCAAAAAGTATGTACAATAGCCAACTAGAAGTGTAGACTGTAGGCGATCTTATACCAGTGTGAAGTTTGCTGTACGAACTAGACTTACAGTTTTTATGACCTAAAAGGTTACCTGGTAAGAATTCTAATGATCAAGAATCCTTTTATGATGGTGAAATAAAACTCAATTAAAGATTCAGTGTTCCAAGGTAACGTCCTTATGGAAACTGAGATTTTTAAATGTTTTTCCTTTTTCTGAAAATTCATGAACTTCTTTAACTCCTCGAGATCGTAAGCTGGATGATAAGATTACCTTACGAATATATTAAAAGAGCTTCTAATTACTTAGAGGGATGAAAATGATATAAACCCGGGTTGAGTTGGCCAGTGAGGTACAACTAAAATTCCACATGCTTGATCTTGTTTGATATCTCGTAAAACCCTTTACATAATTGAAAATAGGGGCAATGCATAAAGGAAAAAGCGCCATAAGAGACGGTAAAGGCATCCACTGCAAAAGACTTCAAGTCTTTGTACCACGTGATGAAGAGTTTGAACTTTTCATGCATTATTGAAGCAAGCAAGCCCATTTCCGGGATCCCGAAAGTATCTCATTATATATTAAGGTTATTGATGCCTGATCGTATGTTTTCTCCAGCAATATCGGATGATGCTATGTGAGATGCATAATAAAAAATTGTTCTTCTTTTGGCCCACTGCCAAATTTTTGTAATAAGCCAATTCAAATTTGAAAATTGAACTTCTCCAATTTTATTATTGTAAGATATTGCTGTTTTGTTATTATTCGTAAGGAGAATCTGACATTCGGATAATTCTGAAGCAAGGGCTACTAACGCTAAATAAAGAGTTGTCAACTCATGTATGCGGTATAATCTTTCTCCTTCATCCCGAAATCAATTAATGCCTTAATCTTCGCAGCAACCGCTCGTACCTGTTTTTGAAGCAACAGTTCACACTGTGGTATCAGAAGACTTTTTCTAATAAAATTGGATGTTTTCATGAAACAACTGTTGCACCACGAGAAATCAGAAACTACATCCTTAGTGATGTGAAATTTTGAATCATAATTTTCATTCTTTAGAAAAAGAGGAACATTTTTCGCCCTTTAGAAATTTGCTACTGCTGAACAGGTAGCTACTTGAGATCCTATCAAATTCGGAAATTCTCTGATAGAAGCTGATCGTTTATTTATTTTAAAATCCAGGTCAAATATATTTTTTTTTATAAAATAGTAATTTTCATCGCAAAGGTCATGAAAACCCGTTTTCAAAACACTGGGCGAATTTTGACCTTTATGGGGATTTATATGAAAAATTTACCACTCGCCTCTAGAAACTCAGTGAAATAATGATCTGATACCAAAAATTAGTCAGGCAAGTTCAGAAGGCTGCAACTAATTAGTTACTGAAATCAGTTCTATAAATGTTTATTCGAAGAATCGTTGGATAGACTCCCGCATTTGCTTGCACATCCACATTACCAAATTTAGGTATGGCATTGCTTCAGATCAACCCGTCAGGAAAAAATCATGTCAAAAAACCTCCGGGAAGAGTCTTACGTATCCAAATGCAGAGATATTAATGTTCCTTATCTTTTACTTATTTTTATGCCGGAATCCCTGACGGAATCTAACATTTATGTCCCAGGACTAGGTTCAAAGTTTTCAGAAGTGGGTTCTTCTCGCCACAATGTCCCATGAAATCATCTGCATCTATACTGTTTACAGATACACCAGCCAGATTCATTTTCTTAACATATTCAGCCTTCGCCTTGATGGACCTGAAAATAATTACACGAATTAAATACCCTTCCCTTTTCAAAAAGGAAAGTTGGAATAAATGTTATTCAAAGACTTACTCGACATCATCACAGGCAACAATTTGGTCCCCTTTGTAGATATATGAAGCTTGCTGTTCTTTGTCATAAAGATGCTGCCATCCTTGATTCTTTGCAATTTGACAAATTTCTGAATAAAGTAGAATCGGAGAGCTAAGTTTCGTTTCACCGAGAAATGGTGCACCTCTACCAATTTTTTTTGGATCAGCCAAAGTATAGCCATTTCCGAAGAAGGCAATTCCTAATGTTAACTTGCTTGGTGGAGCACCTTTCGAAATCCAGTAATTCACTAGATAATCCTGAGAACAGAAGTTTTTTTCGTATCATTCCATGGCTTTTGATTATATATTTATTCACTTTTGAAATTCCGCAAAATTGTAATTTTAGATCAGAAAATTTTCAACGGCAAATTACCAAGAATTATTAAGAGTGTTGAGCGGAGTGTTTTTAAAACTTTTGAATGAGATCCTTCAAAAATGGAATCAGTTTGGAATATCTGATCGAAAGTGTTACATCAAGTACGATAAAAATTTAACTACTTTTGTTCAAAACAATAAATCTTGGAATTGATTTAAAAACAAATTATAAGAGTTCGCCTTATGTATCTTATTGTTCATGGCGTACCCGACTAATTAAAAAAAATTTCTGCCAATGAAAGTACTTACAATGTTCAGTTGGCGATCGTTTCCAGTTTCCTCTGATGAAGGATAAATTGGAGCAATATTACCAACTTTGTTATCTGTATCCATATAACTGTGGAAAGTGAAGGTCCCCAAATTCATAAAATCCACGTACTTCGAAATTTCTTTTACATCATATCTTTTAGCATCGTCTATATTACCCTCATATGCTAAAGATAAGATAAAACCTTCTTTATCAAATTTCTTTCTGAGTGCCTTCAAGAGTAAAATGAAATTCTCTTTATCAGAAGCAAGTTCATCACTTTTATCTGGATAGGACAGATTTAGTTCGATACCATTAAATTCATATTTTTTCACAAAGTCGACAACATTATTGACAAGTTTTTCTCGCAGATTTGGATCAGTCAATATTCTATAGGGTTGAAATAAAAAAATCAACAAGTAAATTTACACTGACTTAGATGGAACCTGAGGTATAGATGTAAAACTTACTTATTGTTGATTTTATCTTCAGCTAGATGTTCCGAATCTAAAGATTCTGACATGACAATTAAGGTTTTCAAGTGTCTATTTTTTTTTCGAAGATCGTTGAACCTTCTAAATCCATTATCTCCTTGATCCTGTTGTGGATCAATAGATTTTATAGACGCGTCTTCATTAATTTGAACCAAACTGTAAAATAAGTGGATGCAAAGAGATGTATCGATGTCATCTATATTAAGCAGATCTCCTGGTGCGTACGCTCTCATAGTATTATAGTAACAAGTAATGATTTCTGAAAGTAAATCACAAGAAAATTGAACTTCGAAAATTGTAACATCAATTACTATCTTGAAAATTTACCATTCTGAATCACCTAGCTATGATGAACATGATATATCACTTACTTGCAGGCGTGTCATTAGTTATTGGCAGCTTACTTCCTGCAGCAAAAGCTGAGCATGTACTCAGGAAAAGAAATAATTTATACATCTGTAAAAAATAAAATCATAATTTTAAAAACGGTGGATACAGTTACATTGATTGGATGCTCATTTTCGTGTCACACTTCATCTTGAAACGCTGCGCACGAAGATTGAGCGCGCGTAATAAGTCTCGAGCTTCATGCTCAGTCCTGGTTAATCAACTGAATTAGCTTGAAGCGCAAACATAAAGTAAAGATGCAGACATAACTGCCCCAAAACTTATTCGGTTCTAACGAATACATTCTCATCATGACACTCACGCTTCGCGCTCGATATACTACAGTTTAGTTTACATTTTTGGAAAAAGGACATTTAACATTATATGCTCATACGTAGCTGAAGATTGTGGAACAAAATGAGAAAGGATTCAACAAACTGTACACAATTCCACAATTCCACAAACTGTTCCACAATTCCTATATGTTTTGAAATCGTAGTACAGAAATTGGCAAATTTTAAAATCGACATCAGTAAGATAATATGTAAATCAAATTAGTGAATAATTTACAAGACATTGTATTTCAAAAACCAAATAGACTTATTTCTTTTGTCATACGTAATAAAATTTCCTTTTAAGCATAATATTACTTCTTGATTATATTTTTTTTTTAATAAGCAGATTTTTTCAAATTATCATGTTTCCATATTCAAAAAGTATTTCTATAATTACTTTGAGTTTCTTAGCTATAAATTTGAATTTTCTAGTTTTTATGACACAATTTATGTTCAAAACAAGGATAATCGTTCTTATTGTAATACGATTCATAGGAATTTTGTAGAACTTTTCAAAACAAGAAATGTTGATATATTGTGTATTTGCTGCATCTAGTTTCATTTAGTTTGGAGGTAACATTTATAATTTTTTAGTTGTATTTTCTATAATTGAAACCAATTATATGATGATAGAAAGCTGGCTGATGAATTAACTTGTCTTCGCCAACAAGAAAGCGGTGGAAGAAAAGAAACTTCAATTGCAAGATTTTTTTGAAAGTTATCGTCTCATCAGACAAAAAACAGAACAACAGATAGACAGGCCTGTTTCCTCAATTCGTATTTTCGGATTGAAGAAGACTCAAACGTCTAAAATATTGTAAACTGGATTGGTCCAAATTCACAAAAATCTTACACCGTCCGTCATAAATGATACGCGCGGATGTAAAAATTCTTTTTTTCTTGCCAACCTACCAGTGCTACGAGAAAATATTTACGAACAATTTAGTCTGCTTACTGTATCAAGCGTGGTTTTTTGTGAAAATTCAATTTTTAATCTTCTCCGTTTTATTTTGTGTGGCTTCAACCATGGATATTGGCTGTAGAAAGCTGGCGAATGAACTTGACCCGTATTTTTAGACCAAAAAACAATATGCAAAAGGAAATTAAAATCAGAAAATTCCTACGAAAGTTGTCGTGTCCTAAGACTACAGAAAGACAGATATGTTTTCGGTTTCATGTGAAAATTGACTTTCGCGGATTCTATGAAATCTCCACGTTCTGAAAACTCCATGAGTCAGAGAAAATTTTTTTTACGAAGATGTCTGTCTGCCTGGAGTCTGTAATCTGTATACTCGAACACTTTCGATAGAATGATCATATTGGATTGTGCTTTGGCACACTTTTTTGAAACCGGAAAAGAAAGGACGATTTCGTTAACCAGCTATTTCGGATGAAAAATCAAAGAGGGGCATTTTTAAATTTTTTTTTAAATTTTCTTTCCAAGAATCAAAAATTCTAAGTACAATTTCTTGTATCACGTAAAAAGTGATACAATTCGTTTAAATTATTTTCTGCGATAAAAAAAAATCGTCAGATTTATGGTATGTTCAACATTCAAAAATATAAAAGAAAATAAAAATTTTCAGCCAAATGACGTAAAATTGAAAAGAAAGTCAGAGAGAAAAAATGTTTCTTCTTTAGAGCCTCATAAGATAGTGAATACGACTTTTTGAATTTTCTCAAAAAATCGAAAAATCAAATTGATCATATTCGATCGTGCTTTGGCACCCGTTTTGAGGGACCAAAAAGACAAGTCGAGTTCGTTAAACAGCTCTAATGGATCCATAATAAAAGAAAGGGAACCTTTTGGAAAAATTGTGAACTTTTTTCAAAGATTTGACAAGTGTAAAAAAACAATTTCTTGTACTACTTAAAAAGTGTAGCAATTCATCCCAATCATTTTTTTCGATAAAAACAAAATTGTCAGTGTTATGTTTTCTTCAGAATTGAAAAATATAAACGCAGCGGGCAGAGTTTTTTTGTATTTCATCGTATCTTGCATTGTTCGACTACAAATCTGAATTTTCAATTTTCTCATGACATTTTCCCTACTATCCATTCACTTCACAAGCCCTTCACTAGCCCTTTCCTTTCTCTCCCCCACTCTCCCTTAATTTCTCTGCCAAACCTAACCTCCCTCTCTAGAGTTCCCCACCCTCACTTGCCACCTAACTCCCTCCCAATCTTCCATCCTCCACCCCTAAAGTCTTCTTCCGCACTTTCCCGCGCCAAAGTTTCCTTCACTCCATCTTTCAACATGCTACTTTCCCCCACCTCTTTCTTCTCTGTCATCACTTCTCTTGCCCTTATTTCCCATTCCTCCCCCAACATTACCCGGAAAAAAAGGACGGACAAAATAGGACAACCGAAACTGGAAGGATTTCTTTACCAGGGTACAAAAATACTTTAAAAACTCCCATTCCCTGTTTGACCCAGCAATCATCCGGTTCCAGTTTTATTAACTCGTTATAATAGTAGTCATATTTTAAAATTTAGAATCGATAAAATTATCTAATTAGAAAGTGTGGAATGCGTTATCTCAGTTTTTTCACCCCTTTTACGGAGCTTCAGATAATAGTAACAACGAACTGTCTTCAAACAGAATATTGAATTATAAGCTCATATTTAGAATAGTATGCAAAATAAAGAATAATTAAGGGATATTTTGTAAATTATTGAATCATTTCTATACCCGGAAAAACTCATAAGTACCATCTAATTTTTTTTGCGGATACAAAAGTCTCCGCATTTAACAAGTTTTCTCCATTACACGTTCCTAAAAAATTTGATGAAGCTGCGTGGTAGCAAGCGTCGACTTGCAAAAAGAACAAAAATTAGCGTAATACTAGCTGAATTCTGTAAACTCAGAAATCTAGTCCAAACTCAAATCAGAGATTTGTTTAATCAATATAATTATAATGAAATTGCAGAAAGAGACGAAAAAGAGGACATTTGGCATCTCCTTCGACGTTTACACTTAATCCGGCCCAAGCGTAAACCTATAGATAGTAACTTTCCGCCTGATGACTCCATAAAGACTTTTTTTTACATTCCCTGTTCCAGACTAACCATCATTATCTTTCGGTACCCCTCTAAATTTTACATATAATGATCCCGATTTCTTTTTCGATGACATCACACCTGAAATACTTTCAGAAAAAACACTTACAATTACATCAAACGCTATTGAAACTGATGGAATATCAATCAAAATGATTAGACTTGCTCTTCCAGTTATACTTCCTATTCTACTACATATTCAAATTCCATCCCTTCAAGTCGGTACCTTTCCAGACATCTGGAAAAAAACTGTTATCTGCCCAGTTCCCAAAATTCCTAAACCAGCTTCCCCAGAAGACTTTTGGACTATCTCTATTTTATGTGCACTGTCTAAACCTCTTGAAAAAATAGTCCACTTGCAACTTTCTAAATTTCTTGAAAAATCTACGGCCATGGATCCTATGCAATCAGGATTTCGGGCGAAACACAGCACTCTCACTGCTTCCCTTCAAAAAACGACGGATCTCAAATTAGCAATGGATAATAGGGAGATCACGATTGTTGTCCTGTTTGATTTTTCGAAGGCCTTTGATACGGTTAATCATAAGTTACTCTTACAAAAGTTAAAAAATTTTAACGTGTCAAACTCTGTCGTTAAATGGTTTGACTCCTATTTTACTAAACCATCTCACAAAATTATTAATAG
The DNA here is from genome assembly GCA_011762715.2 of Neuroterus valhalla. Classification (NCBI taxonomy): domain Eukaryota; kingdom Metazoa; phylum Arthropoda; class Insecta; order Hymenoptera; family Cynipidae; genus Neuroterus; species Neuroterus valhalla. The sequence continues at coordinate 13,335 of WSXT02241062.1, forward strand.
TAGTGGTGGGCTTTCTGAATTGGGGGCGGTCGAAAGTGGGATTCCTCAGGGCTCCATTCTGGCACCTCTCCTCTTCAATTTGCACACCTCTGACCTTGAAGGTGAACTTTAACATTGCAGATACCACAAATATACCTGTCGGGACCAGTTTCTTCACTAAATAGATTACTTGCTCTAGTGCAGGAGGATATGGATCGAGTTATCCTCTGGGCCTGGAAAAATGAACTTACGCTTAGCCCATGCAAAACTCAGGCGATTGCTGAATCATATCCGTCGCTTGAAACTCTGGCTTCATTTCCACCCCTTTGTATTGCGAATCCTATTATTCCTTTTTGGGAGTATCTCAAGGAAAACATACAGTATCCTACATCAGCTATATAGGAATAAGGACTCTTTATCTACCTCCACTCGGATATACTATGATTGTTTAGTATATGATGATTTGACCGACCATTTAAATTCAATACTTGAGCGTGGAGAGGAATCTTAGAGGAAAAAGAAGAAATATACGGAGATGTGTGATAAAAAAAGGAGGAAAATTGAAGGTTTGAAGAGGAGGCGGAGAAGGCTAGAACAGAAGAAAAGGTTTGGAAAGTAGTAAATAAAGATAGAAAAAGGAGGAAGAGGGTAAACCAGGATATAGAGATGGTAGAATAGAAAAAGTATTTCATGGATCTGCTAGGAGGGGTAGAACAAGGTGAGGAAGGGTGGAAGAGAGGGGAGGGAAAGAGATGAGGAAGAGGACATAACAAGAGAAGAAATAAGCAATGTTTAAGGAATGATGAAAGAGGGAAAATCTGCAGGTCTGGATGAAATTCCAAATGAAGTATGGAAATATGGGGAGAAGAAACTGAAGAAATGAGCATGGATAATATGCAAAAGAGTATGGAGAGAAGAAGGTTGGCCAGAGATATGGAAAGAAGGGGCAGTGGTAGCAATATTGAAAAAAGGCAAAGGAGAGGAGGTCAAGAATTATAGGGGAATGACGCTTATGTCAACCTTATACAAGGTGTATGTAACGGTATTATCGGAGAGATCAAAGAAAGAAGCTGAGGGAAAGGAGATACTGCCACCAAATCAGACGGGGTTTAGGAAAGGAATGAGGGTAATGGACAACATATATGTTGTAAATTATATAGTAAATAGGAGGAATAAAAAGGGGAAGAGAGGAATGGTAGCCATGTCCTAGACCTAAAAGCGGCATTCGATTCTTTGGACAGGGAAGAGATAGAAAAGGTTGTGGTAAAAAAAGGTATTAGAAAGGGACTAATAAAGAGAGTTTCAGAAATTTTCCGTGAGACAAAAATCAGGGCGCAAGTGCAAGGGGAGAGGGAAGAAAAAAGTATGGACTGAAAGATGAAAGGGGGTGAAGATAGAATAAGTAAAAGAGTTCAGATATTTGGGATACACCCTGCAAGCAAAAGGAGATCATAGGGCATATATTAAAGAAAGAATAAAAAAAGTGGTAGGGGTAATGAAGCAGGTATGGGGAATAGGAAAAAGAGGATTCAAGAAAGATCGGAAAAGGAGAATGTTGTTGTTTGATACCCTGGTATGGCCAGTTTTAGGATATGGAGCAGAAGTATGGGGATGGATGGGAAGGAAAGAGATGGAAAAGTTACAGGAACGATATGTGAGATGGACTCTAGGAGTGGATTGGAGGACACCTGGATATATGAGGAACCTAGTGTATTTTGAGGAACCTAACATTTTGAGGAACCTAGTGCAAACTAAAATCAGAGACTCATTTAATCAATATAATTATGATTCTATTGAAAACAGAAACAGAAATGAGAATATCTGGGTTTTCTTGAGACGACTGGGACTCATTCCTCCTAAACATGCGACTCCCGATAATAATTTCTCTCCTGAAGACTTACTAGCTGATTTTACGACGAATATCACATCTCGGGTCAAACCTGCTTCTTCTCCGAACTTTATTTCTCGTCTGTTTTCAATACTTTTGATGACACTAAATTTTTCTTCTCTGATATCTTACAAGATACCTTAATACAAAAATTTAAGGAGGTGAAATCGAATGCTCTTGGTTCAGATAATATTCCTATCAAAATTATACGTCTTACCTTCCCAATTATTTGTCCTATTCTCTTGCATATCTATAATGCATCTCTTCAGGTGGGAGTTTCCCCTGATACCTGGAAAGAGGCGAATATTCGGCCTATCCCTAAAATATCTAACCCTACAACGCCGTAAGATTTTCGACCTATTTCCATCCTTTGTGCCCTTTCTAAACCCTTTGAGCGCATTGTTCACCAGCAAATAACATCG
>WSXT02241073.1:0-15622 GCA_011762715.2 Neuroterus valhalla
CCAATCAACAAGTGTGTCAAAGGCCATTTTGATCCGTCCATTTTTTCGTGAGTTATCGTGTTTACGGACGGACGGACGGACAGACATACAGACCAACAGACAGACACCGTCGCCAAAACTTGATTTTCGGCTTTAGGGGGTCTCGAAACGTGGAGATCCGTTGAAAATGCAAGATGTGAGATTGCAGACGATTCTAATACTTTCTCAATCATAAATGATGAGAATGTAAAAATTAAAAAGATATTTAAAGATATTTTTCAGGTAAAGAACTAGTGTCTATTTGTTTTTCTCTAGCTTGTGTTAATTGTCTGAAAATGCAATTTTTGTCATTTTTGATAAGGTCTTTTCATGAATGAAGCAAAAAATACATGTCCCGGCAAGAAGTAAATCGTACCAGATTGGTAGATCTTTTTTGGTGCACAATTTTTGTTCTTTTCTGTTTTCCCGTACCTTCCACAGTTTGACCAAAAAATATAACTTTCTATTTTTTAATATTTTTTGTGTGACCAAAATTAGAATTTTCGATTTTTTGAGAAAATTCGAAAATTCGTAAGGATAAACTTGTAGGACTCCCAAAAAGGAATATTTTTTTCCTCTTAACTTTTTTTTATATCCAGCGTTGTTTGGCTAAGAATCATCATTCTTGTTAATTTTTTTTGAATTTTTGAAAATGCCACAACTCTGACAACTTTGTTTCCATCAGAAAACACCATGAAGATAAATTATTCCACCTATTACTTTCTACACAAAGCCGTACTTGTAAAAAGCGGTCTAAAATATGTTCGAAATGCTCTTACTCTTTGGATTTTCATCCAAAATAGCTGGCTAAGGAACTTGACCTTGAGTTTGTGACACTAAAAGAGTGTATCAAATACCCAATAAGTACATTAGTTTTTTCAAAACTTTTCGTGCTCACAGACATTTTGAGTTAGAACAATTATTTCTCCTCGAAAATCAAGCATTTTCGGGGTGATTGACCCAAAATAACTTTAAATGGTCCGAACCTCTATGTTTTCTGAAAATTTGCAAATTTTGTAAAAGACCTCACTTTTCTTAAATATCTGATTTCGGCGAAAAATTCTTAGAATAACCTACAATTGTACAAGTTATTAATTTATTTAGAATCGTTTCTGATTTTAAAGTGTTTGAATTTGTAAATTTTCTATGATACTTAACTGTTTCTCTTAAAAATCATCTAATTTCGGTGACAATCCCCTCAGATAACCGAAAATTGTTCAATTTTGTAGATTTTCTAAAGGATTTGATTCTTTTTGTGAAAAAATATCCAATTCCGTCGAGAGTTCTCTGGAATGACCTAAAATTTTCCCACTTTGTAAATTTTTTTAAAAGACCTAACTGTTCTTGTTTATCCAGAAATAAAATTACCTTCTTACATAGGAGTTCAATTCGAAATCAAGTAATTGGATTTTCAGCGAAAAATATGAGTTTTAAGAGGAGTGTAATGGTTGATACTTCAACCAAACATTTTTCCTAATTCAAGATCAAAACAAATTAACTCTGTTACATAAGACGGAGAAGAAAAAAGCAAAAATGTTTAATGTGCAACAAAAAATATGAAATTGCAACCATGGAGATAGCCTAATTGGCCAACAGCCATGGCGCGCTCAGAAAAACCAGTTCCCGTCTGATCACTGGAGTTAAGCAGCGTTGGTCGCGGTTAGTACTTGGATGGGTAACAGTTCGGGAATACGGCGTGCTTTTGACATGTTGGCGGGAGACTGGTGTCCTCCCGTATATCCAGCGCAACCAATTATAACTCTTTATGAAAAATAATTTCTTCTAACTGGCCGACTTAGTTTAAAATCTTATTAAACATAGACACGACGGTATCATATCTACACGTTTTTTTTTTAAATTGCATCTTGCCCAATTTGGACCAATTTGCAATAGAACTCTAAAAACTATATGACTTTTAAAAATAGTATTGTTAAACGTGACGTTCGAAATGCACGAGTTGAAATGCTTGAAGCGTTGAAAATCAAACGTTTCAATTAATACACTTCAAATTGATAAAGAAAATAAATCTACCAATTTGAAAATTAAATGGTTCTACATTGATAAATGGAAAAATTGAGAGAAAAATATTTTGGAAATCACTTTATATTTCATTCTATTTTAGTAGCAAATTGAAAAAATTATATTCAATCCCATTTATGGCTTCACTTATGGAAAAAAAACATTACAAATTCCTCTCCCATTCCTCCTCATCCCTCCTTTTTTATTAAGTTTCTACTGATCATTCGAGGATTTGAGAGAGACAGAGAGAGAGAGAGAGAGAGAGAGAGAGAGAGAGAGAGAGAGAGAGATAGCGAGGATCAGATTCGCAATCAAATTTTTCAATTAAAGGTTCCGTTTTTCTGCTCTTTTGAAGGTATTTTCGGAATACTTCCTGAATTGAGAAGAATTTAGGAGTGAAATCACGAGAAGAATGTTTCAAGGACTTTTTGTAAGATAGGACATCGATCTTGGCTGATGAGAAAATCGAAGGGTACGGTTCAACGGATCAGATGCTATTTTCTTGTCGCCGCGATCGTTTTGCAACATTAATTCCATTCATTCTGGGTTATCTCACTCTTTCTGGCTGACTAGGATTTCCGTACATAAACTTGACCGTGTGGCTTTATTACGAGAGACGAGCCGAGAGACATTGACAGAGCACCCATATTCGGTTATCAGCTTGCTCTTGCTCACTGGCATTCGATATGGTTCGATCAACGAGAAGGATCAATATTTTATGCTACCGAGAGTCATCACTCTCCCGTCATGAAAACTGAGCGCATTTTACAATCAGGCTGTCATTAATTCCACCTGATCACGACAGGTGGTGAAAGATTTTCCAAAGGGGTGGATTCATCAATGTTGTATCAAGTTTTGACAGGCGAATCCGTAGTTCGGGAAAATTGATTGAATTAAACATATCCAGATGAAAAGGATCAGATTTTATACGATTTTGAAAAATCAAAATCATGTTATTATGGTTTTTGAGGAAGTGCACATTGCGACGTGTCATAATTTCAGCGAGTCCGAAGCCTCATTTCCGAGCATTCATTAGCAACTTCAATGTTACAATATCATATACAGTTTCTAATAATAGTTTTAGTTTATATGATTTTAAAGGAAGAAAATAGAAATCACTGACGTGTGTTATCAAGTTAAGTTGACTCACATTCTAAATTGTTTTGACAAATAGTTTGATTTATAGATAATGTATACTTTGAAGTGTTTTTTTCATAAATAGTAGAAAACACAATTCTAATAGGCCCTAATTACGATTAAATTGTACAGAAACAGAGAGCGCAGGAAAAGATCATGAGAAAAAATAATATGAATTTTAGAAGAAAATAAAATAATATCACACACTTTTGAACTTTTTAAATACATTATTAACGAATTCATTGTAAATATTTATAGCAGACCAGACTATGTTCATTATATCGTGCCCTGAAAAAATTAGAAGCTTGGAAAGTATAAAAAAGGTCAAATCATATAGACATATTTTTAAAAAACTTTAAGTTTTCATTAAACGGAATGATAAGCTTCAATGAAAATTGAAAATCTGAAATTGGGGAAACAATATCAAATCTCTTATTAATGTCCAAAAAATTTAGTGGAAATCTGCAACCCTTGGAAATCAAACAGAAAACCAAGAATCCAACGACCAAATTTGGAAAAACACCTTCGAATATACCTGTTATAAAAAAACAGTGAAGAAAAAAAGAGAGGGAAGATGAAAGAGAGAGCAATCTCCAAATACCTTTCTTTCTCTTTTCTAATCTTTCGTCTTTTTTCTCTCCGAAAAAAAGAACACAAAACAGAAATATTCGAATTATCTACCAAAGTTTTGGTGTACACCTAGCACCCTTATCAAGGTAAAAACAATCTCCCAGCACATCAGAACCCCAGAGAACCCAGGCTAGGAGATTGTATTTACCTTGATAAGGGTGTTAGGTGAACACCGAAACTTTGGTGAATTTTTCGAATATTTTTGTTTTGGTTTTTTTTTTTTTTTGAGGAAAAAAGACGAAAGATAAGAAAACTGAAAGAAGGAGATTTGGAGGTTGCTTTCGCTTTCATCTTTCCTCTTTTTTTCCTCACTGTTGTGTTTTTTTCTGGAGGCAAAAAATACGAAAGATAAAAAAAGAGAAAGAAGGGGATTTGAAATTGCTTTTTCTTTTATCTTTCCTCTTTTTTTCTTCACTGTTTTTTTATAATAGGTATATTTAAAGGTGTTTGTACAAATTTGGTCTTTGAATTCTTGGTTTTCTGTTTGATTTGCAGGGGTTGGAGATTTCATGATAAACTTCACTGAGGGTGGCCTAGTCACTTTATTGACTCTTGTGAAATTTACAAAATATCGAGATTTAATATATACTTCAATGATTGGCAATAAATCCAATGGATAAATATAAATAAAACATTGATTAACAAACACCGCAGGGTCCTCCTGGGAGCAACTGTCATTCAGGAAAATGGCACAAGTTCCCAGTTGAAACACAGTGAAATACACCTACGGCCACGTTTCACGACCGTGAGATGAGTGACCACATGCACGACGAAATCACAATGCAGGGCCGGCAAAACCCTCGTGTGTCTTAGAGACACGGAGCGACTCAAGTATGACTGCTCTCTGCATCCATCAAGTGAGTGGCACGGCATATTTCCAGTGCACGGGTATGGCGTTAAGGTTACTAACCAGTGAAAGCATTGCACCACCAAGAGCACCTATGATAAGAACGATTAATTTGACCGAAGATCCTTGATGATATCGCTGAATGTGCTCTCTGAGATCTCTATACCTCTCCTTTTTCTCGATTCTGTTGACTCTGACATTGTAGTCGGTCGGGGCCAAGAATTCGATCACGAACATGTAGTTCCGTCACGTTTGTCAAGGAGCACGATGTCGGGTATTGTGTGTTACATAGGGATTATTGTCGAAAAATTGTAGTTCCAGCAGATTCGGCACTCCTCTTTCTCAAAATAAACATTATAAGAATGGAAATATAGAACAATATAATGGATGGATAGGCAACATTTTTATTTACTCTTCAAGATCTTATTTTTAATTTACTTCCATGCTATTTATTTTATTTCAACACTGCAAATTTGTTTGGGAAGCATTATTTTAGTTTAAACTGAATTCTGTTGAATGGAATAGTTCTTTGTTTTGAAAAGGGTTCCATTAGATACATAACTTTTGAGGCGATTATTTTACCCTGTGTTATTAAGGAATGAATTCTACTTTTATTATGATTTTTTTTCAACTGGAACTACTTGTGCTTCTGCAATGACAGAAGCTCTTATTCATAATAATACTCGTTTTTCGAAAGAGTGCTTCCGACCATATTTGCAACCCTCGAGGCAATTCGTTTCTCGAATCGCACTTCCTGCCTTTCGTTCCACCTCAATCAGGCGAATTCATTCTTCTATTCGTAGATCTCTCTATTTTACAACTCTTCTCCAATCTACACCTACTCGATTCAGAGACTTCAAACAGTCTTCAACCTTTTTCTGTGCTCATTGCTCATGAATTGTAAGATCCAGACGTGAATATTCAGTTCTCAAAATTCATGAGGTCAAATTTATGACCATCTTTCATAGGTTCAAAACAAAATTTGAGGTAGTGAACTCCCGCCAAAAACAAATGACGAAAAAAAACCGGACATGTACTTTGTCGATAGGACTATTGATATTCAACTTTTATTGGAATTCCGGCTAAATTCTTGAACGATTAGTATGAAACTTAGCTGAGAGTCCTAAAATTCAAAACTGTTCGAGTTTTAGGAAGACTAGGGTGTAATGAAGATAAAACTGTAAAATTTTCAAAGAAAACAACTATTTTGCCAAAGAGAGTCGTATTTTCTTGTAATGTTCTCGTGCCCGTTCAAATCAGTGCACTTTATTCACTCAATATATTTTTAAGACAATGATCCATTTTTATATTTTTGTACCTATTAAACATGTAAAATAATTTATTACGGAATCATTTGTTAACTTCTGAAGGGACCCGTATCCTCATCTTGACACTAAAAGCAAAGGAGCTAGTATTAATACCAATAATTTGTTTTGGAAAAAATTTTCTGCCAACTTTCATTGGATGATGTGACAATTTTATTTATTAATGCAACTATCCACGTTATTAAAATAATAATTCCGAAGGTACAGATAAAAGAAATGAATACGGTAAGAGTTCTAAAACTCTGGATAAAATGATATTGGAGAATTTAACAAAGAAATATACTGGTAAGATTTCAGAAATTGTTTGATAATTTAACGATAAGTTATAAACGTCACGGCATAAATGATCAACTTAAGAACTCTAAATGTGGTTTGTGGAAAACATTTATTAATAAACTTATTGTGCGAAACACATTTTTTTAGTAGACGTTTGCATAAAACATCAATAAAAAGTAAAATACACCTTATTATCAATAACATTCTTATTTATTTTATTCCGCCCATTACAGAAGGACTGTGTGTTATCTGATGTTCCATCGTTACAAGCGAAGTGCTTCAAAATATAACTGTGTTTTTATGGCCAAAATTATAATTTTGCAGTATCACCATTTTCGTTTCTATGTTGCGTCTAGTAACACGATAACGATAAATCACGGAATATTTTGAATTTCAATGTGAGTTTGTCACAAATGCCAATAACGCATAATGGATGTGTCCTAATTTGATGCATTACTTTGAATGCAAAACGCATCAGTAAATCCAGGAACGCAGAATATCTGAATTCTCTCTGACTACCCACCAATGAACAGTTTGGAAAAATATTTTGTATGCAAAGAGAAAAATTTGCGCTTACTCTAATCTCAAAAGCAGCACAAAAAAACATTCATTTGTTAGAAACAACAGTCATTTATGCTTTGGCATTTATATTGATGTTTCAGTCGATTTCCACTTATTGGTCAGCAAAACTCAGATCTAAATAAGTCCGGGCATCGTCATCGGATCAAACTAGGAAAAGTTTCTACTGAATAAAAAATCAAATTTACTAGGTCTTTTAGAAAAATTTTTGCTGATTTTTCATCAATATTTATTGCAAGTGAATCATTCAGAAATATGCTTCAAAATGTGGAATGATTTGCACTAATTAGGCAGTGATATTTCCCTCCTTTTTTCTTATAGATAAAAGTCTTTATTATAAATAAAGTTAGTATACAGTTTTGAAGTTTTTTTATAAATAAATAAAGTTATTTATTGAGTTATATTATTAAGATATATTTATTTTCTTATAGATATGAATTTTCTTACAGTCAAACCCCTTATTAATCTGGATGAGTTAAAAATATGTCACTGAATAGAACTAAAAATTATTACCACTGATTTTATAGTAGAATATACTGATCATTCAGTGAAACGCCTTTTTTAATAATGATAAATGTATCACTGAATCAAACCAGTAAGGATTTCCCCTTTCTTCATCTGAATCAGTGTAATTCCTCTCAATGGAACTGATTTGAAAGTTAAATTGACTGAAATAATATCGTTTTAGATTAATAGAATTTTGCGAGCTAAAATCCAGATATCAGGGTTAAAAGATTGTCTGCTGCTACACATGAATTAAAAATTTTGGTTCACGATTTTTTCTTTAATGATCTGAAACTGTTTCAGTTTGAACCTCTCTGATACTATGTTAAATAAAGTTTATCTTTCATGAAAGTTAATTTCTTCTAAATATCCATTTGAATTTAATTTGTTCAATTTGGGTTCGATTTTTTCTGAAATAGTTGATGAAGAAAGAGACATAGGAAAAGTTAAGCTTTGGTAAAGTCAGTATTGATATCCATTAGAGTGCTCAGTGAGTAATTCTCTTCAATTTACGCGAAATGTAAACTTTTGTGCTTAATCTTCACCCAAAGCTTCTGAATCTCCATAGATGGATAGGAAGGTACTTTGGCTTATTCGAACGTGTAGTGTTGGCATAGACGCATACACCCTTGTTATGGATGAGGTTGCAATTTATAGTCTTCTAATACAATTTATACAGGGTTTTCGGATTATACGGTAGGATTATAGGATTATGGGTCCATTAAAAAAAACTAGGGCTTCAATGATGTTTCTAGTCATATTTACCAGAAATCATTTTTAATTTCAGCTACGTTTACTGTCACGATGAATGTCAACATTGAAAAATAATAAAATTGCTGGAATAAGGTATTTCAAGGTATTTATTTATATCATAATGGATCATCGTGAAAGCATTAAATCTCTAATCAATAGAATTACTCTCAATGCTCTTATATCGCTAAAGATAAACCATTTATATGTTAAAAATTTATTCAGGTAGGTTTCTCATTGTTTTATTTCTGGATTTGAATGATACTTTCCTTCTATCAATGGGTTTTACTGATAAATGACGTCCGAAAATTTCACGTATGCTTGACAGCTTTTTATCAGTACTTAATTTATTATTGAAAAATTTTGTCCCTCATTGCATTATATTTGATAATAAATACAAGCCCCTTAACTACTGGTGGCCTTACATTATTACTATAAATTCTGCGAGTATAAGCTACAGTAATGTTACACATTAACTTGCTTCAGTTTAGAGGTAACAGCTGCACCTAACTTTACACTCGAGAAAACTTCTACATCTACCTTGGTCAGGAAAAAAATACTAAAGCATAACATCATCTTTTGCAATTTTCACAGACAAGCTATACTTTAAAACGCCGATCTTTAAAAGTACGCTGAATCGGTGTGGTTTCAAGTTGCAGCATTTTTGAGACACAAAAACAAAAATGGATTATTTAGTTTTGAAGTTAAATACTAGTTATTCTCATTTATAAAAAACAGATTCTAAATTACAATAATTTACACATACATATGTATAGAGAAATTGGAATAATCCATTACTAAGGAACAGTATTTTTCGATGTTGGAAATGTCTGGATTATGCGCTGGAAAACTGAACGTTTTGCAAAATTATGAGACGAAAAGTTGAATTATTCGTTGTGAAAATGAAGTTTCTCTTAGATCATCGAATAGACTGTTCGTGTTAGTGGAATAAGAATAATGAGATGATTTGAATATTTGTGTCGAGAAACTACAAAAACTTTGCTTTGGCATTCAAAAGAAGAAAACATATGGTCAATGTCTTCTGCACAATTTTCATTCTAAGAATTTTAGAAATTTTACCCAAGCCACAATTATTGAAAGTGAAGATTCGAGAAAAAAGTTTTGCAAAAATGCATTTCCAAATCTTGGATTCCACCTTTTCCAAACTTTGTTAACGCTTTGAAAATGACAAGTTTTCACGACATGTTTTTAAAATTTTCAATGACTACATTTTGAAAAGCATATTTTTTTACCTTCCAGAAATATTTTAATAAGTTTTGGGTAATAATGAAAATATATGAGAGCTTTTTTCAATTTTCAAACTTGCAAATCGACATAAGACATTTACCAATTTTAAGCATTTTTTTATACTTATTTTGAACTCCCATTAACAACCTTTTTTTTTTTTTTTTTTGCTTGACTCGGATAATTCAATCGATCGGTGCATTTATACATGTACTTTTATCATCCAAAAAGTATCACAAAATGAGAAAAAAATTATATATTTTATATTTATCACGAATTTTGACATGCAGCTATTCAAGAAAATATATTTTTGCAACTTTCGCATGTCCATTCCGCAAAAATATCAAATTAGGCGCTATTTTGTAAAATTTTTAAAATTTCGGAACGAACATAAAATAATGCGTTTGAATTTGACTTTCAATTAGATATATTCTGCATGGAAACCTAATGTTGAAACTACTGACTTATACTCAATTTTAAGACCGAACAGATGTTTTCGGTAAGCCCATTAAGGAAACTGGAAAGGGCGAGTATAGGTTCAGCTGAATTCAGTGAGCGTAGACCAAGTATTTCGGTGTTCCTAGACACTCCGTTTAAAAAACTATGAGATGATTTCTGCTTTTTTTCAAGAATCAAGGTCAGACAAATTAAATACGAGGGAGGGCGAAGGTCACGAGGAAAAGGACCGAAAAGCGAAACTAAAAAAACATCGAGACATACAGACATGACATACATTTCACTTGACCTTAAACTAAAATCATCTGTATATTTTTCTCCTCGAGTTAACTGACAGAGATCACTCGCAACGCTGAAATTTCAACTCGAAAAAAAATGAGTCATTCTTTATTTCTAACAGTGGAAAAATCGTTGCTTAAAGTGAGCGTATAATTTTCTTTTACCATTTTGATTTTCAGACAGGATTTTTGGTAAAAATTATAGAACACCTTGAAACACATTAGATGGTGCCCACTAGGGTGGTCCAACAATTTTTTTTTGAATTTTTATGCCAAACGCCCGGAACTCTGTTTGAATCCGTAAAAAAAACGCATTTAAAATAAAAAAATAATATTTAGAGGTGATGCCAGCCCCATGAAGTTTAAGACGTATTTCCTTTAAGAAAAAAAGACGTTTGTGTAAATTTAATTCAGAATTCTCAATATTAGGAGAATCGAGTGCGAAATTCACCATTTCTCTTTACAATCAGTCACAGAATGCGAATGAAATATCACTTTTCTAAAATCACCCCCATAAGTCTGTTTTATAGGGTCCCGAAAAACCCCAATAGGTGAAAAAGGGGTTTTTCGAGTTTTTAGCACTAATTATGATTTTTTTGCGGTTTTTTTGTTTCAAATACATGAAATACTACTTCATATTGATAATTATATGTTTATTTAAATTGTTTAAACCATTTATTATGGTTTTTAGCAACTTTCTCTCAATAGAAAAGGGTTAGAAAGTCAAGGTTTTTTCTGAATTTTTCAACTTATTTCCAACGTTTCAGTTGAAGCAAGGTGATAATCAATTGAATTCAACAAAAATAATTGTTTAAACAAATTATTATTGTTCATGGTTTCCTCCCCTTAGATTAGTGCTCGAAAGTTATATTATATTTTTTATTAAAAATTCGTATTTTTAGGTCGAAAATTCAACTGTTTGGCTGAAAGATGAACTACTTTCTTCAAAATTAAATTTTTGCGTTGGAGATTCATAATTTCAGTAGAAAATTCGAAATTAAAATTTCACTGAATGAATTCAGCTTTTTTGTTTTGATAATTTTTTTTTAACATTGGGACAAGAACAAAAATAATTTATCTGAAACAATACAATGCTATTCAAAATATGATTCTCTCGAATGTTTATTTATTATTTGTTCACAACTGAAAGTTTAAAGCACAGTTAAACATTTTAGAAAAAACCGCAACTTTTTAGCGCTAATCTAAGAGAAGATAGCCATAAACAATAATATTTTGTTTACACAAATAATTTTGTTAAATTAAATGAAATATTAACTCACTTCAAGTGAAAAGTGGGCAAAAATTTTAAAAATTCAGAAAAAACGGCAAGTTTCTATCATGAGGCAATGAAAATAATATAAGCAATGATAATAGATTGTTCAAACAATTATTTTTTTGACATGAATCAATTATTACTTTAATCTAATTAAAAATTGACTAAAAAGTTGAAAATTCAAGGAAAAACCGCAACTTTGTAGCATTGTTCTAAGAGAATATTGTTATAATTAATAACAAATCGTTTAAACATATATTTTTGTTAACTTTAACCGATCATTACCTCGATTTAACTGAAATATTGAAACTAATAGAAAACGGAAAAAAATCATAATTAGCGCCAAAAACTCGAAAAAACCTATTTTTTCACTTATGGGTATTTCTTGGGGCCCTAAAAACAGACTTATGGAGGTAGTATTTGAAAAGTAATATTTTATTCGCATTCTGCGACTAATTGTGAAGAGAAATGTTGAATTTCGAACTCGATTCACCTAAAATATTGAGAATTTTGAATAAAATTTAAAAAACGTCTTCTTTTCTTATGGGAAATACGTGCTAAACTTCAGGAAGGTTGCATTAAAATTTGAAGAAAAAATTCTAATTCATTTCTGGACCACCCTAGTGTCCACTTATTCTTATAAAGTCTTATATCTTCAGGAGAAAAAAATGCATTTCATGTTTTGAATAGTAGTTTTCTCATCGTCGATGGTCGAATTGCAGAGGAAAATATAATCTTCAGAGAATATTTATGCGTAATCTCTCTATAATATCGAGAATAACTTGTTTATATTCTTCTTATCTGGATTTTCCATTTACTTGTTGAGACTATCATTTGTCTATCCGTAACGCATATTTTTTTCAGAGTAAAGTTTCCTCTTATTTTTCAAAGTTCAATCAACAGAAATTCACTGGAAATTCAGTCACTTTTCCTGCTGATAATTAATCCGTAACTTGATGAAAATCAGCGATTTTTAAGAGAACGAGTCACTGATTCTCCGTGACAAGCTACTGATTCAGTTTTATGGACTCTTTGTATCAGAAGATTCAACTCTTATTCAATGAAAATGTCTCCATTTCTGCAAAAAATTATTTTTAATTCCAAAAATTTGGAATTTGAAAAAAAATAAAATAATAAAATTAAATTAATCTGCTATTAAAGCTGTTCGGATGAAGTTTAATCGACTTCTGCATTAATTACGTGAATGGCTTGAAAAGATATACACTGGGACCGGATGCTGAGCTCCTTAGTTGTTTAAGCCGAGAGCTGAATTCTAATCCTGAGTAGTTGAGACTTAAGCTTGCAAGACTCCTTGGAAGTTAGCGAAAGACGCAATCTAGTGGTAGGAAAGTATATAATAAAAAGGAATAAAAGTACGAATCCGAAGTGAACCGATTGAATTTCACAATGCCACTTCAAGGTTAAAAAGGCCATTGATGAAAGAGTCTCAGTATGAGCAATAGTTATCTGATTTCATTAGAAGCTGTCATGGAGATAATTATTTCAGACTTTTGTAGCAAGAGGAATGAATTCTTTTTAGTCATGTTTATAGTTTTTGTGCGATACCCTTGAACAAGTAAAAGTGGGGTGGCAACAAAAATTACTTTCCTTCTACAATGGCAACCCTATAAATTGTTCCGTTTGGTCTCAAAATGACCCTTATACTTAGAATTTCTGCAAACAGTCTTTTTTTTAAATAAATTTCAAATTGGGGTAGCCCTTTCAAATTAAAAGTTCAATTTTCCGAAAAATAATCCTTTCAATTTGTTCCTATAAGTGACAGAAAGTGATTAAAATTTTTGAAATTGTTAAAAAAAGTTTTAGTGGCACCAGGAAGTTTTTTGAAACTTCCAAAATTTATGAATTTATTTCATTGATGAAAAAATGGTATGGACATCATTTTTAGTAGTTTTTCGATTATTGAATAAGGATAAAACTTTGATAATGATTTAAAAAATTCCTGCTAGAGAGAGGAATTCTTCATTGAGGAAAAAGACATAACATTTTTGGATTCAGCTAGGCTACCATGGATCTTTTTACCCAAAACATATAAGGTTTAACCAAGAATAGCAAGTCTTAATATTTTCTTCTTCAGTGAAACTTGGTAATAGCACTTAGAGGATCGCTGAATAGGACAGGGTTTGCCAAAAAAGAAGCAACATTTTTTTTATGAAGTTTCAGGTCAAAAACTCAAGGCTCAGAACAAAGAAAAAATACGAATAAGCTCCTTAATCAATTTAAAAATCTAGAAACTCTCAAATTGAAAACTTTAAATTAAAAAGATCCGGAATGACTGAGCATGATTTCAAACCACAAATAAATGCTTTACACAGAATCAAAAATGCAGGGTGGCAGTATAAGAGTATCTAAGTAAAACCAACATTTTCATCAAAAATGAGGTTATTGCGTGATAAATTCTCAGAAATAAAAAAAACAGTATGGGAAAGAACTTCCTTCAACATTATCTTTTTATACTATAATTTTTTGAAAAATTAATGAAACTTTGTAAAAAATACAACGACGCAATAATTTTCTGGATTGAAAGTTTTTTATTCTCATTTACCATGTCCATGTTCTGGGAGCAAGGTTTGATTCTTGAAAAAATTTGAAATTCTATTTTTAATCGCTATCCAAAAAAGAGTTTCACGGAATCGACTTGCTTCTATACATCAGTTTGCTTACGTCTATTCGGATACTGGATACCTTGGTAGCATGCATAATTAATTATTTTAACTTCTTGTCAATACTTCTAAAGATTTTGACAATTATTTTATGCAAAGAATTCAGCCATAAACTCGTACTTCCAAGAACAAACAAACATGAAAATGACACCAAAAAAAAATTTGCCTTTCAAAGAAAAAAATCTCATTTTTCCAAGTAAAAAACCTCCGCTCTTCCATAAAATTGAACTGCCTAAACCACTGTGATCCTTAGAAATGTGATACTCACGTTCTCTTCCTTGGTCATGATGCAATGTTAATCAAAATGGCAATGTGCGAAAAACACTAGAAAATAATTTGTGCCATATTATGAAGGTTTCCACTGCACCAGTCCATGAAAACGAAATTCCACTTAAACAGTTCAAATATAAAGTTGAATTGAAGCAACTTCCGGTTTACAGCTGCGCTCGAGAACCCGGCGAATACTGACCAAGTGCGTCTGACATTAAACGGTCATCACCACTGACAGATTGCGCGCGCACAATCCACATGTGGGATTCCCCGTGCGCGGTAAAGGCATGCTTTTCTCGGATCTTCAATGAAAGGGGAAGAAAATAAAATAAACAAAGCGTTTCAATTTTCTACTATTTTTGCCAAGTATTGCCACACAAGAGGGAAATGATGAATTTACTGTTTAGACAGATGCAGAAATAGATGAAATTTGCAGTTTGCATCCTATTAGAAAGTTTTCTTAAAATAAAAATTAAATCAATTTTTGAAAGATAAACCGCTAGAAGCGTTTGAAAAATATTTATCTTATTTTATTAATGCCTTGTGAAGAAAAGGGACTACAGATGAATCTTGAAGAATAAAAAATTCTGGGCACTGACAAATTTCAGTAAAAAAATGTTCAAGATAGAAAACTGGCACTTACTTCTTTTGTAAATATCTCATCGTTTGGCAGAATGCTTTCTAAAATTATTGGAATAATTGTAGAAAAATAACTTCTTTGCAAATATATTGTTCATTTTTCAGGAACTGTATACAACAGATTCAAAAGCTTGGAAGCAGTATCATTTACAGAAGTTCAATCGACATTACTGCATCATTCAACCGACTTAGCTAAAAGTTTGAAGACAAATTTATTAGACAAAACTAAGAGTCCTAACTCAATTATCTTTTCTAGGAATATTTTACTCTTTATGTCCAAAATTCGATTTTTCTGGAACCAAGTGTAGAAAAATGGCAGTTTGGCCTACCTAAATAACGCAGATAAAAGTTCCAGAATATGCAAAACATTTTCAGAAGTAAAAACTATTGCACGAAGTCTAATTATTGAAACCTTTTGTACTTCGACGAAAAATAGGATAGGATGTAATGATTTTAGGTAACTTTGCAGGTATAGAGTAAAGCAAACTGGAAATTATGCAATATTATGTGCCTCTCCAAATCAGTTACAGATTGACACACTTCGATAAATCTTTCTAAGTAAGAAATGCAATAAGAAACCGCTTTTGGTTATTTTATTTTCTCCTCTGTATTGTATGAAAGTTAAGATTCAATATGGTTAACGTTTTTGAAAGTGTCATAGAACAACTGAATATAATATATAATATACACACATA